>SMSR01014633.1:0-39657 GCA_019453355.1 Ceratina japonica | reverse complement strand
TTTACTGCTTAGTGCATACACATCACCTAGCATTTCGAATAATTATCTATACAACATATGCGCGATATTTTTTAAATCAGTAACTAACGATCTTATATACTATATATGTATATTTGTTATACTTACTTACTGTATTGTATTACGGTTTTTATATAAATATACGTAGAGATTTATCTTCTTATAGGAGTATAAAGTTAAAACCTACCGAAGACGTTCGCAACAACGTTATTTAAATAGCTCCTTGTCAATAACTCTTAATAACTTTGGCGGAGTAATTTTAACAGGAGTAATTTTTTGGCACCATAATATCTTTATGGAAAAATCATTTACTACCTCCACTGAGGAGAGATTAGAACCGTTGCGTGCAGAAACGTTACCTACAGAATCATCGCCTGCAAAACCCTGCCTGTTTTTGATTGATGAATGAATGGGAAAAAGTCATAGCAAGTATGCGAATGATTCATCTTGAAAAATACTGAACGATAGAGTCTTACGATCTCCCTACGTCATGTTCGATAAATCCCGAAGGGGTGGCATAGACAAATAAAAATAGACCGAGTGCCCAAATGGAAGACTTTAAACTAGGTAATTGAGAGAAAGAAACTGAATGGGAGAGTTCCTTTCTTCTTATTGGTACGTGAGAAAGAAAAAGGCTTTCTCTATCTTCTACGAGGTCAACAAAAATATATTGGACGCTCGGCCATTTTTATGTCTATGCAAATTAGAGGCCAACCCTCTTATTGTTAGATTATCCAAGTGATTCTGCGCAGGTCGATGAACTTTGATGGTGTGTACCTCCAAAGTGTGTAAATGTATACATAAGTATAAGACCGACGACCGGCAGAGATCAGCTGGCCCGTTCGCACTAGATTTAAATAGCTAATATATGATGGGCAGCAATCAACTTAGACCACGCTAGCCACATGCACTGGCGTAAAAAAATTATACATGATGAAAACGCGCGATTACTGATACGTATATGTATGAATTTACGAATCGTAAAAAGTATCGATTCAGCAAAACTGATGTGTTATGACATCATAAAAAATAATGACTTTAGTATACATTGTACAGAGGGACCGTTAGATAGTCTTGGTCCTAAAGGGAACTCTTGGGGCTTTGGACCGGTAGCCTGGTACCAAGGGTGGACCTTGAGGCTTTGGACTGGCAGGTAGGTATCACGGGTAGCCCCTTGAGGCTTTGGATCGGCAGCCGGGTCATTCTCCTGTAAGTACATGTCAAACGTGAAACTGAACATGTCAAATCCTTGCAGAATTCAGCTTTGATACGACCATAAAATTGGGGACGTCAAAACCCAGGCCGCAAACACCGCAAACACTCTCATTCCCTCTCGGATGAAACTAATGAAAATCTTATACTTATTTACAGACTGAAATTAGTGAAATCTGTATAATAACGTATTTACCTTCAATTGTTTAATCAAATTTTTATGACTTTATTCAAAGATTCCTTCAGTTCTAGATTTGCCTAAAATCTGGAATCGCGTCTTGACGTAACTCTTGGCTCATACTAAAGGAATGTCACGAACGATAACGCGCTACTTTGTGTAGTTTCTAAAATATAGCATATCTCCGAGTAGGCCAACTCGACCGGAACAACCGTATCACGTTTTGCTATCTGGCCGCGGGAATGTTACCCCCTGGTGCCAATGCTACCCCCAGTTTACAAAGCGGTCTTCTTTACACCATCTAGCGTCAACCACTTTCCAGTCCGCAGCTGCGCAGGTGTATCACCTCGCCGGCACCTTTCTCATTAACATCTTGCCCGAAAAGCCAGTCACGCTAGCGGGAGGATCTGGTGCGGTCGAGTCATCTTATCGATTTCGTTCTACTGATACGGCCGACGCAGGACCGATAACAACGTTCCCGATCGGAAACGACCGCTCCGGAGTGATAGGTCCGTGGATCGGAAGCTGATCGGACAAGAGGATGCAATGGGCGAGAGCAGAAGCGGCCGTTCAGGGAAAAGGTAAAACGTTTCCGCGAGACACTTCCGGTGTCCACGTCCACTCACCACGGCGGGAAATGGATTGCGGGCTATCGAACTCTCCAGGTTTAACGAACCGCTTCAGGAAACTGTTGACCGACTATTTATAGTACTGTTCTCTTCGTCTTCGTTCAAACAAATTAATGACAAGATAACGATGCTTTCCTCGAGTAAACATTAATCTTGTTTTCATTATTTCATCAAGCATTTCGGATGGAACTTACAGACTGCGGATTTAATGCATTTGTAGCGAAATTTCAAGTGCAGAACATATAAAATTTTATGTATGCACGAGGAAGAAATTTTAATTTACATTTAATTCTGTCAATTGAAATGACAAATTTCATACTTTGATTAATAATTTAACCATTAAACGTTGAATTGAAAAATTGTTTAGTAACAATAGATTCTGATGATAGATACGAACATTGAAGATCGACGTGGCTGATATTGCGATGTAAATTTATGATTGGTAGATTCGTGCTTTTATGAAGATCGAAACTTCTGTCACGAAAGGAAAATAAATTTGAAATGATATCTAAAATTAGAGGAGCCGAATGCGGAGGGTGTGCATGGCACAGATATCGTAAAGCATTCTGCAACATAATTACGATAATGTACAGTGTTCCGAATTACATACTTTTAGATATTTTAGAACAACTGATCAGTTAAATTACTTTAGAATGGATCAGGAATTTAGAATGATTGATGAGTGACCGAACACTGACAACGATCTTCGAAAGGTGGTTTAATTTCCTGTCCCCGCTGAAAGCTTCACACTTCGGTTATTCATCACCTAAATAAGGCGATGTCCAATTTGGCCTCCCCATCGATAANACCTGTATATACGTGTTAATAAACTGTTTCCACCGTATCGCTGAAAACATAGACATTAACACTTCAATNCCCCGAAAGATTATACTACAGCCCTTATTATGATTCTAAATACAGTAATCCTATTTTGACATTATAATTCATATTTATCAATTAATCATATTCAGATAAAACGAAATCTAAATTTTTGATGTTTAGTTTGCGGAAAATAAACCATTTAGGATATCAGTCTAAAATATATATTTTATAAAAAAATTTGATTATTCAAATATTTGATCCATTCAGTTTTTCATATTCTGAATTGTTTTATACTTTGCACGCACATTTTCTTATAATTGCTTAAAATCCGCAGTCTACTTATAAACACCTGATCAGCGTTTTTTGTACCACCTATCATAGTTACATTTATAATGAGTCGAAGTAAATGAATCTGAATCAAAAGGCGCTCTAGAGCACGTGTCCTCCTTCTTTCTTTAAAGTAGTATTCGCGTGCAAACATCGCTGGTAAAATGCAATCGTAGATCGGGATCACGCGAACCGGCAAAATTACTGACCAAACCCTAAGCCACGGACTGCGTGTGCGTACGTCAATGTGGTTCGGACATTTATTTATCCGCGTATGCAAAATTCGTCGTCACCGGGTTACACCGAGGGAAAATTGGGGCCACGGGGTCGCCGGCAATAATTCGGGGAGGGTCGGCGGCGGTCTTGTATAGGAACGGCGGCTCCGTCTTCTCGTGACTTTATTCGCTACGCGCTCTTTAATGCCGAGAGAAAAAGGGTGAATCTGATTCGATCGCGATTATGAGACGCCTTCGTTCTAATTTTAATGATGTACGAGAATAAAAAGTATCCTTTTGTTGCACGATTAATCAGAGCCCTGAAGGTTCTCAACCTTCGCATATTTAACTGCAATTCAAATGTAGTTGCTTGATTAATTTCACTCTGTTCTTACTCAACATGCCATATTAATTGAATAGCTTTCGCTGTACTAACTTCTCTGTAAAAATTGTGAATGTGAATAAATACTATAAGAAACTATATATAAAAATATTTCGTAATACTGAGGCAGATATTTTTGTGAGATTCCAGTACATCAATGGATGATTGATTAACTGAAGCTCGGTTCTGCCGTTAACAATTTGGAAATCATCCAAAACGGTATCAATAATGTACAGAGTACTCGGTATCGGGGTCAATTTTAGAGAGTAGCGTAATTGTGTGCCAATCACGGTGAAACGTTGGTCAGTTACACTCAATTCCTTATCTTATAGGTCAGACTGCGATATCGATTGCTGAACGAACAATTCTATTTTTTGCATTCAATTACGAAAATGTAAAAGGTCCAATAATTCAATCAGGATCGTATCATCGAAACTATGTTCGTGAACATAGATTAGAACAGAAATGATGTAGTGTTATACTGATTAAAAAAGATGAGGAATCTTTTAGGAAACATAATTTTCACGAATGGGTAACGAAGTTCTATTGAAGATTTGGAAGCTGTTCATGTCGATACCGATTAGACGATCGAACAATATGATAGCACAATAGGTAAACGTTTCCGTGCACGTGAACCATTAGGTAAGCCTGTAGCGAAATTTCTTTCTCAGGCTCCTCTTCGTAGATCGATGCGTCGCGTCTAGAACGCCTCGCACTGCGAAGGCATGCAGCTCTTCGTACCACCCTCTTCCTGTTCCTAGTTCAACCCCCTTCGCTCCGTCGCCACCGCGTTCAACCCATCCTCCCACAGCTTCAGTTTCCTCGCTGAAACATTTCAGTCCGTTCCGGGCGTCCACCCGGCTCGGTGCTCCAATCCTCCGAAGTTCTACGCCCTTGCCACCAGGACTTCGTAAAAAACACGTGATAATTCACTCTTAATTAAGTTTTACTCAAATAGTAGTTCGCTCTTTTGCCTTGAATAATACTAATTTGAGTCGACTGATCTCAACGGATAAATTTGATTTCCTAGCAGAGTCAGCACGGTGGATATTGAAATAATTGTAAAGAGGTGCTGATCAAAAAATATTTCGTCGAAACTAATCAGAAGATTAAAGATTTATCAGTGGATCGCTACTTCGAATCTTATGGAGAAGCTATTAGAAGAGAGTGTCCTTGTTCAATGATAAAACGATTAACCCCGTTTTTCCATGAATGAAACCTATAAATAAATACGCGTGTCTCCTTTAAGGGAGATAGTAGCCGGATGATCAATTGCTGAAAAACCGATAACATCAACTGGGCGGGGTATAACACGCACCAGGACGTAATTTAACAATACGATAAGGGTAGCTGATATTTCATTAGCTTAAAAGATAAAAGAAGGTGGTTGTTTATATAAACTGTGATTGAAATCTTGTCTCTTGCTAACTCATAATTAAAGCCGCTTTCCTGCTAGTCTGTTTTTAACTTCGGTTTTAGTATCATTTTCTCGACTTTCTCCTTTTTAAAGTTTGCAGCTTTAAAGGATTGAATACTAAAAAGAGGAGTAAAACAGTGTTGATTGCATTTTGATGTTTGAGTAGCTGAGGGAGTATCTATTAGAATTGTGTACGCAGGCAAAGGTCCTCCCGCGGGGTCAATAAATCCTCTTCGGACACCGAGCTAACGCAGAGCAAAAAGAAGAGCCGGAAAAAGAAATCGAAGGAAAAATGGCCCTTAGTGGAAGGGTTGACGGTAGATGAATTGGCGCGTTATCGAAGAAGGCGTGTACATGGCCAACCTAGGGACAATCTTCGACTTCACCCTGAAGCCGACAACGAAGATCTCGTCTCTGAATACCGTGAAGCTTTTCGCGCGAGAAGCGAGGAATTCCTAAAGGTTGGTGTGACCTGAATTTAAAAAAAATTATTAGCTACAAGAAAAGAGAAAGGAATTTATCGAATTAATGATACTTCCGCCAATCCTATATTCATTAAGCAATAATTTTCCGATTCATAGATGTACCCCTTACCGTAGGAAAGTACCTGGTTGGATAAAGAGGAAATTCCAGAGGAAGATTCGATTAAACACGAACCGGAAGGTACGCGGGAAGAGAGGCAAACAGAGCTTCCAATCGCAGATGAAAAAGCTTCTTCAAGTCGAATAGATGACGATAAGACGATGGACACTGAAAATGCCAATATAAAGTTCACAGGCCACACCGATCTCCCTAAACGACCTTCCTTGAATAGAAGGTAAAATGAAATTACTGTGTCAATCAATTTTACAACGTCATCGTTAGACCGCGGATTTTATACAGCTATGAAAAAACTTGATGTGCAAAAAATATAAAAAATGGATTTAATATGCAAGAAATATTGTTTTTGAAATCTTAATTTACGTTTCATTATTTAAATTGCTATTATAAAAGTTAAATTTCGTATAAAATCTCGTGGCCGAGTCATAATTTTTGTCTAATATGTATTAAATTTTTATGGTGAAACAGAGGCAAAACTTTGAAACGTGACTGTGACCTGTACCCGGAAACCGAAACGTATTCATCGTACGTGGCCTACGAGGGTCAGCACAGGCCGGAATTGACTCGCAGGGGCACATCTTTGAAAATGGAAGGCGATTTCGAAGGAAATACTGAAAAATGTGAGAAATTCATTCAGTGGTTGAACGTTACCCGGCCGGAACTTATGCGCATGCCGACGAATTTGAAGCTCGAGGGTGAATTCGAAGCCAGCACGGAAAATCACGAGAATTATGTACCGTTCGTGGGGGTACGAAGACCAGAATTACTCAGGCAGAATACTAATTTGAAATTAGAGGGGGAGTCTACCTTCGTGCCAGAATACACTGACGTCTTCAAAAAACACAATAATAAAGGTACAGTTTTTAGATAAACAATGCTGTCATGGCAAACATTGTTCAACAATTTTCTTGTACTGTAGAACGTCCACAGCCAGTGAAACCAGAGGCTCATCTAAAGACTGGAAAATCTTTTTTTCAAAGCACCGAAAACGCTGATAACTTCGTCGATTCTCGTACCAGGGAAGCACAGTTAATGAGCGAACTGAATAAACATGTTGAAGAGGAGGAGAAAGGGTTGAAACAAAAACAAAATAGAGACGAGGAAATGAAAGAATTGATCTCAAGGTTGGAAGATCTGAAATGTCCACCGCTTGAAATTCCGGAATACAAGGATGCGTACAAGGCAAGTTTGAATGTCTGACATAGATATTAACTGATAGTAATGAGAAAATTTGTTGTAGGATTTCCCAAGAGAAAGACCTAAAATAGTAAAGCCTGAAGACGAAATTGGTCGAGCAGACGGCTCGAAAATACCTTCTTCGCCCACACCAAAGTTTCCAACGAAAATCGATCAAGACCCAGAATATAAGTCGAAATATTTGGATTATCAAAAAGATCCTCCTGTCTACCGCAAACCACCTCTAGCTTTAAGATCAACGGTCGTTCCTTCAGAACATGGTTCACGGTTCGGTAGACAAGACTGCAAACGCCGTGACGACTTTACGAGCGAAGTTCGAGCCCAATACGTTCCTTACGGCCGTATACCGAGAGTCGAAACTTTAAAAATGCCGGCTAACTTACGCCTAGAGGGTAATCTCGACCTGGAACCGGAATACCGAATGGCTTATTGTACCAGACGTGACAGTCAATTGCAGACCGGAGCGAGAATGCATCGTGGACGAGATCGTAGCCTAAGTGGTTCCAGGCGGAAAGAAAATTATTGGTTGAACAATAACGCAGAGCAATTCGGCTTTACAAATGCAGCAGAAGATCAAGACGCATTTCAAGTGTTGAACACACGGGTACATGAAGACAACGTGTGCGAACGACCACCGTCAAGTAGTCGAAGGTTCCTATTCAAATGTTTAACATTTATATTTTATACTTTCTTGTCTTTTCGATTAAAATACAATTGTTGCGATACAGATGTTCGAAGTCTTCACAAACGCAATTAAGTACGACGGAATGTAACAAATTGGATAGATCGACCAGCCCGACTTACCGGCTTCACGTTTGCAACGTTGACGACGAGCCCAGAGGCTTCCGGCGTAGACGTTCACCGTCACTACAGTCTTCCGAAAGGACACGCAATCCTCCGACGGATCGCGTACTTCAAACCGATCCCGTCAGACCGTACTCTCCCAGTTTCGGTAAAACCCCGAAACAACACGCGAACGGTCAGTCGTTTGTCGTTCTAGATAATGCTGTCTTCGACGCGAATAAGAACGAGGTACGCAGACGACGAACGACGGATCGCAATTATAATATCGACGGCACGATTTCCAGGAGGAGAACGAAAACTCCGGCGAATTGGATGCCGCCGTGGTACGATAATACAACTACCATTTAATAAACATTTTCAAAACTGAGGGCCTTTGTACTTTTTAATACTGACCCGCAATAAAGTTTCTGAATAAATATCTATAATATTCCTACGTTTACTAACACAATTCACTCTTCCAAATAACACAATCTATGTGTACATTGCATACTTTGAGAATGTAATATTCAATACTTCACAAACTTTATTCGTAATGTGAAAAGATTGAGGAAGTAAGGCAGTTTATATATCTAGGATATAAAGTACAGGGCAACGGAAATCGATCAGAGGAACAGGCGAGGAAAAGGGGAAGGCCGCATGAGCGGTTTAAAGGAATAGTAAAGGCAAGGCAATTTATACCACGTTTTATACTAACTGACTTTATTCGTAATCATTTATGGAGGTTAGATTACTCATTTGACATAATATAGTAATAACAAAAAAATACTTCGTACAATTTATTGTTTCACGTAATGTGCTCAACTACCATGCACTACGAATTCTTAAAAATCACGTTTAAGAAGTGTCGTAATAAATAAAACGGTTAAACTTACATTATATTGTTGAAAACCTGGTGCAGGTACAGGTAGCACATTTTAAACAAACATGTTCAACTAACTTCATGCGTCCTATCGCGAGACGTGAGACATTACGATATGAACGGGAGCTATATTCGCATCAGTGTATTTTAGAAAAGTAGTTGACACGGTTGACACTATCGGAGATAAATTTCTCCACTTTTGATTAACGAAACATATTAATAATTAAAAAATATGTCAGATCCGGAACTTGAGGCAATACGGAAGCAACGATTAGCTCAACTGCAGTCACAGTACAAGGTGAATTTAATTAATATTTTACCTCTCTTAAAGATTCTATTTCACTTCTGTGATATATCATTACTTTTGACAAGTGCACACTACGTAATATTTAATAAAAGTGAGAATGACAATTAAAAAATAGAACACTTAATAATTTTTAATATCTCATTTAATTATGAGATATGAAATTTGTATTGCAATGTTCAAATTTGGTCATCTGTCTATTAATAACTTAAACGAAGTGTTACTTGGTATAATCACTAGGCTATGGATTTTGTACAATTATATGAAAATTCAATCTGCACAAATAATGTATATGATGATTGAAAATATCTAAAGCCGAATGGATTCCAATGTTTAAATGATCAAATAAATGTTCATCTAAAACATATCCTTTAAAGTAGTACAACGAATGTTTTATTACGCATAAAGATCCACAGTCTAATAATCACATATCATTATCTCTGTACATTTTACTTATTACGTTCTGCTCTCTTTGTAATTAGCCTAACAATGCAGAAAACAAACAGGCGATGGAAGAAAAGATGCAACAAATGCAGGAAATGCGCAACTCTGTGCTTAGTCAAGTATTGGATCAGTCGGCCAGAGCCAGATGTAAGAATTCTAATGCAATTGTGGACCACTTTTACCTAGTTCTGATTAATTTGGTCAATAATCGAACATAGCCAACAGAAGGAGACACACTATTTCTAAATAAGTGTATTTTTAAGTGTGTGATCTAATTCGAGAAGTATTGCATTATTGCTAGTATACATGTTGAATTGTACATATATTGCAATCTGCTTTAAGAAAACCACAGCAATTAAAGTTTTGTTGATGGCTGTGCTTACTCATTGATCAAATTAATTGAAGTTGGGTGAAAATGACTTTCAGTTTTATCTGTAAATACGTAGTTTTCTAATGTATGTCATTTTCATATAGTAAATACATTATCTCTTGGAAAGCCAGAAAAAGGAAAGATGGTAGAAAATATGATATTAAGTATGGCCCAACGAGGTCAGCTACCTGGAAAACTAGGAGAAAAAGAACTCATCAGTTTGTTGGAGAGTGTAAATCAACAAACTCAGAAAGAAACTGTTGTTAAGGTTAGTGAAAAGATATTATATAGATCGATGATCCTTTAAAGGTACAGCACACTACAGCTAATGAAATTACAGTTTGACAGACGAAGAGCAGCACTTGACTTCGACGACGACGACGATTTATAGCATATTTGTACATGGTTTGTCAGAAGAACAGCATTACATCTTCTGTTTTTTAAGATTATACGAACGTACACTTAATTAGTTATACATGTTTATTTTCTACAATACATTGAAATAAAAAATAAAATATAAATTCTTCAAGTCAGTCTAATCCAGACTTTATTACAATGCATCTCACAGTCTCAACTTGTACGAACGATGTATGAAAAGTAATTATATTATCTATTGTCTCTATCGAAAAACGTAAATAATGACTTTATATAAAAATTTCGTGGTTTAAAGTATTTTTTACTATATTTACACAAATAAACGTACATTTGTAATTTCAAATATAAGTACATACACAGAAACGCGTTATTTACCATATACATCCTTTTGATAAAACGTTAACACATCTTCATACTTCACCTTACGTTTTTATGCAAGACAAATTTATTTCCGAGATTTAAAAACGATCAATTATATAATTTGTATTGTCTTATGAAAGTTTCGTTTAGCTAAGGTAATTTGTTCTTATCATTCTACCTATTTCATAGAATTTCCTTCCAGTTCAACTACAAAAACAGCCTTTACGATCCATACGATTTCGTTACTCGAATAAATAAAATTATATTTATATTGAAACGTTATGATTCCTTAATATTAAATTTATAAGTAGCAGGTAATGTAAAATTAGATTAGATACTTGAGAAATTTGTTTGATAGAAACAATACGGTAATACGCTTTTAATCTTTCTTCATATGGTTTGCTCCTGGTTGATCTGAAAAAGATTTAACGTCAGAGAATCGAATAAGCCAAAAGTATAATAATAAATTTACCATCTTCGTCATCGTCTGCATCCAAAATATCCGGGACACAAGTACCGTAACAAATCAATGATAAAAATCCCGCTGGCAAACCGAACAAGACCATTGTTAAAATGGGATCGCTCTTCCACAATGCAAAAAGACCCGTTTTCTTCTCGAACCATGACCTGTATATACGTGTTAATAAACTGTTTCCACCGTATCGCTGAAAACATTAACGACATTAACACTTCAACGCCTAAAATAACTTAGAATCTGTCAGAAGAGAATATTTTATTTACCGGAGCACTTTCATTTCGAATTTGCTCTAGGAACAACTCTATCACATAAGGAGTCAGTTTTTCCGCTTCGTCCTCCGGAAGGTGATGGTGATTTGTCGTAGTATTAATCACGATTAAACTTGGCAATGGTAAAACCGTCATTGCTATTTTATTGACTACGTCGTGACTAGATGTCCAACCAAACTGAAAATGGCTAAACGCACAAATGGTATTACAATTATCTGTGTACCTTGCGTAAAATGAACAAGAACGAAATTAATAATGTAACTTACTCGTGGTATTTATGTCGTTTATTCTTTATTATAGATTCTACCATATCCTTAAATCGTAACATATGCGGCGGTACTTCCTCTAGTTGATTCTCTTCGACTACTACCAAAACTAAATTCTTATTTGTCAGGTAAAGCTGATTTATATTTCCGCTCGTTACTTTTGGGAATGTCGGAAAACGCTCTGCGTTTATCCATTTGTATACTGTCTCGTTTAACTTTTCTATGTCTTCTATATCGTGACCTATAATATAAGAAATTAATAATCATTACAAATATGTATTTAGAAATAACGCAAGTGTTCCCCACGAGATGCTCACCACTAAAATTGTAATGTACATTTTCCTTATAAACGAACAACGCTGGGACTTTTTCTACTGGAGCGTGTTTATTAACAACCATTGGATGGCTTTGATAGAAAAATGCGTGTGGTTGGAACATGTCTGCAGTCTTGTGATAAAATTCCTGAATACAAAAAATCTTCATCATTATATTACTATATCATAAATCTACTACACCAAGTTAACTGAATTTACCCATAATGTCCCAGATCTTTCGCCAACATATAAAAAGTATAGATCACGTTCCCTCTTAAGTGTGTCAAAGCTTTGAGTTTTCGTTATCTCCTGAACGGGTGGACCACTTACTCTCAACGCGAATTTTACTATTTCGTCTAGCGTTCGGTCTCCATGATATACAAACTCTTGCTCTCCTTTTAGACTATGCGTAAACAAGAAATATTACGATAAGCATGTCAAACTTATGTTAAACGATTGTTTTCCTTACAATAGGATGGTTGGAAATCCTGTAACTTTAAAAGCAT
Organism: Ceratina japonica; assembly: GCA_019453355.1. Lineage (NCBI taxonomy): Eukaryota > Metazoa > Arthropoda > Insecta > Hymenoptera > Apidae > Ceratina > Ceratina japonica. Next base: position 27,311 of record SMSR01014633.1, on the reverse strand, counting down.
GAGTGACACTTGTAAATCTGGAGCCATCAACACGTCCAACGCGTATCGACGTTGCGTGTAAATGCTGGGCCACATGAGTCCAAATTGGTTCTATCCTTTTGCAATATACGCACCAAGGCGCGTACATCTGCAAAGAAAATCATTTAACGCTTGCATAAAATGCATTTGGAATGCTGTATACCCATACCATTATGAGCCATTGTCCATCTTTATGAATGTCCAAAATCCTATAACAGATGACGAAAAATTAATATATGTATAAATGTAATACAAATAAATGTGATTGGTTACATACCTATCGCTTAGCTCAACTACGCGAGATGCTATTACAGGAGTGAAAATACCTGAAAGAGCTGAATTATGTTTCAATAATACTAACTGTGTTACGAGATAATGCACAAAATAAGCTTATAGACAAATAGATCTTTAAAAAAATTGTTCACATCTAATTGTGATCAATAACCGATGTTCTTTACTTAAATAATATCTTTCATAAAATGTTCGTGTAGAAACTGCAAATCTATCGAAATTGAATTAAATATATGCCAAACGTTGAGCTACAGCGTATTATCGATCGATCGTCTCATAGGTTACGAACAATTCATTTGACGCTACTTTCCCATTTGCAGAGCATTAATACAAATTCGGTAATCAGATTTTACAGGTAGTTAATCGGTATAAGTAAATTTACCATAAATAACAGTGATCAGCACCAATTTCGTTATTGTTACCATTGCAGCAGAAAGGCTTTTTATCGCGGAAAAATGCCTCCTTTAAATTTCAACCTCCGAAGTACTCCTTTCAAACAATTTACTCTCACATAATTAGAGTGATTAACGTTTTTTAGCTGTTGAATTGAAATCCGCACGACAATGCCCAGTACACCTCTACCATGTTTTCATTCGGTGACGCCATATGAACTTCAACCGAATACCGGCTCGTGAATCGTGAACCGCTGACTTTTACACATACAATTTAATGAATTCAGTATTATTTGCAAATAAAGATTAATATCACACTTATCCTTTTTTACTTCAATCGTTTATTTATTTTTTCATTGAAAGGAACAATATGCAAGTTGATATTTGGAAAATTAAATTATGAACGGTCATAGCGAAAATATAAAAGACAAGAAATTCTTTATAGATTTATTATTCAGATGCTACAACGATTACGCACGCTTTAATTACTTATTATTTCTTTTTTAATTTGTTAAGAAATAAAATACCCCTGATACAACATAACAAATGTTGGCATTAAAAATGCAAACAATTATTTATCCTCGCGATCGTCCTTCGCACCACGCAAGTAGCTCGCCAGCGTGCTCACCGGCACGTGCAAGTGCAAAACATGATATAAGAATTTTTATACTGTGACACTACGATCTTAAAGATAGGTCTGAAATAATGAACGAACGTTTTATATATGTACCACGATAATAATATACACGGTAGCCTAAAGGCAGTCTAGCCTCTAGGTTCTGCCTAAAAGATAGTGTGGTACATTTTTAGAGCTCGNAATTTACTCTCACATAATTAGAGTGATTAACGTTTTTTAGCTGTTGAATTGAAATCCGCACGACAATGCCCAGTACACCTCTACCATGTTTTCATTCGGTGACGCCATATGAACTTCAACCGAATACCGGCTCGTGAATCGTGAACCGCTGACTTTTACACATACAATTTAATGAATTCAGTATTATTTGCAAATAAAGATTAATATCACACTTATCCTTTTTTACTTCAATCGTTTATTTATTTTTTCATTGAAAGGAACAATATGCAAGTTGATATTTGGAAAATTAAATTATGAACGGTCATAGCGAAAATATAAAAGACAAGAAATTCTTTATAGATTTATTATTCAGATGCTACAACGATTACGCACGCTTTAATTACTTATTATTTCTTTTTTAATTTGTTAAGAAATAAAATACCCCTGATACAACATAACAAATGTTGGCATTAAAAATGCAAACAATTATTTATCCTCGCGATCGTCCTTCGCACCACGCAAGTAGCTCGCCAGCGTGCTCGCGGTGCTCGCCAGCACGTGCAAGTGCGAAACACGATATAAGAATTTTTATACTGTGACACCACGATCTTAAAGATAGGTCTGCAATAATAAACGAACGGTACTACCGTTTTATATATGTACCACGATAATAATATACACGGTAGCCTAAAGGCAGTCTAGCCTCTAGGTTTTGCCTAAAAGATAGTGTGGTACATTTTTAGAGCTCAACAGTAATGTGGTAATGTGTTGCGGTGTCTCGCGGGTGTCTCGTCTGCTTCGCCGGACAGGTTATCTTGTGCATAATGTATAATACAGTTGTGTATATAAAGTTATTATTACGTGTAAGGTGATTGATTGATACCAGATAACGCAGCGATTTATTTTATGTAATCATATGAAGATGTACAAACTTTTTGTAACGCGGGTTACAAAACAAATATCTCCGCATGGTGTATCTTTCATACCGAAGCAAGTAATCGTACAACGTCCAATGCGGTTGTGCTCTTACTGTAATTTCTACCATGGAAAGATATCGAAATGTACGTTTATCGTTATAGAGAAAATTACATATTTCGTATGTCATGCACATCGAAAACATTTGTATCAATTTTGTATTCGATGCAAAATTTATTATATCAATTGTATAGTGTCCAAACTCACAGTACAGTTTCATTGTTTAATTATTTATACAATTAAATTTATATAATTCACGAATATATATTTTTTCTTCAATTTTTATTTGAAAACGAATTTCCACTGTCTAATGAACTACAACAAGGAATGTTTTAGGTCATTCGTCTTTAAAGAAGAAAGGTAAACAGAGAACAAAGAAGTATACAGAATTGTTGGCAGGTAAAATTTGATATCAAAAGTTTTGGATGATTGCATTTGAAGTTGTTATTGTACAACATCTTTTTTTATTACAGTTACTAATGAAATGGCAAGTAATAGAAAAACTGAAGTAAAGAAATTAACAGATTTGTCCATTCTTGTAGATCATTCTGACATTACCACAGATAGTTTATACGACACGAAAAATCCTTTAGTTCGTCAGACTTTTGACTCAAAATACATAGAAGACGATTATCATAATGATCACTATGACAATGAAGTTCATTCAAATATGGTAAGTTATTTTTATATTTTCATTAAAACATAGTTTATAGAGGACTTGAATGCTCACACATTTTTCCTGCAACAGAGAAATTATCCAAATGTGTTAGTTGATGAGGAAATGAAATGTGACAAACTGCATGAAAACGAAAGTGATTTCATTAATCTAAATAAAGTCGATAAAACCAATAATGCTACTGTTCAAGAAACTGCCGACTCTCTGTTTGATACAAAGAAAACAAAAAAGAATAAAAAACTGGAGTCGAGTATGTAAGTAAAACAGAATTATTTGTTAAACATCTTTTATCATCTATTGAAGTTTCAATAACTAATCGTTTTTAGGGACAAGTCGTCGGCACCGAAGAAGATCAATTTTTATAAAACTAAAAATAAATATGATACGCAGAATTACGTCGAAAGTTTATTAGTGCACATGCAAATTTATTTGAGTTGTGGTTTATTGAGCAGAGCCAACAATACCTTAATGAGATATAGAAAGCATGCCCAGAGCAATCTGAAAAACTGCAACCAAGTTATCGAACTTTACAACGTGCTTCTGGAAGCTTATGCTAGCAAAAGAAAAAGGACAAAGGTTTTAGAGTTATACGATTTAATAAAAAAAGATTCCTTAAAACCAACGCCACAAACTTACGCATATATTTTTGATGCTTTCGGAAGAGAGAAATTGGGCAAAGCTCAACTTGGTAATTACACGCGCGTCCTTTTTAAATACGATACAAAATAATAAGTTTATTTTTAATTTGATGAATTGCAGAATTGTTAGAAAAATTGAAGGACGAAATGAATGGTTACGACATATCTTTTAACGATGTCATTGTTAAATCGTCTTTCAAAAATGAGCAGCAAGAAAATGTATTGAAAGCGATCACTATGTTACAACCTGACTTCGAGCCATTGTATCCCGAGTTAAATACAAGGTATACGTGTAAACTTCTAAGAGAGATTCCGACGAAGGGTAATTACGAAAGTCCTGCAAAAGAATTGTTGACCATCGAAGAATTGCGAGAGCTGTCACAAATTCAGTTGCAAAACGAATGTGCGATCGAAGTACAAATACCGAGTATCTGCAACGATTCAGAAAACAAAGAAGCAAAAACATCTGCAATGGTAAAATATTGTTTTATACTTTATATTTATCATATATCTGCACAATAATCGACATTGAGGACTTGATACTATAACGAGTACTTTCATCTAGAATGAANACATTTAACTTTAAAATATAATAATCGTAGTAAAAATTTCTTGACCTTGAAGGTGATCAGCTTGATAATAAAGAATTCTCGTAACGCCGTACATCAATTTCGAAGAAAGGAAAAGACTTAATCTAGTGGAAGTTTCGCCTCGTCGTTCCATCGTCGATAAGATTTCGGCGCTGAAAATTTAAAGAAAAACCATGGATATATGACAACAGACTCGGCGCCTGAACGAGGATTCGAGACTAGGCGATTCAAAAGAAAAAAAATGCATCGAAGAGCACGAACCAGCTCTATGTGGAAGAGATCCGTTTTTTACCATTAGCATAACAGAAAACAGCAAATTTTCTCTACGTTTTACGGCGTACACAAAAATGAACCCTCGAACTACTCTCATATACGTTTATGAGAAAAATAGCTCGACCGGTTCACAAACGATCTTGTAAATAATATGCGATTTAATAAAGTACGGAATTAACTATACGGATACATACAAAAGATAAAAAGAGAATCGTACCAAACAGCGGATACATTGATTCTTGTTATTGTTGTTGGTTTGCATATTTGTTTAAACATCCGTTCGTTTAAAGTTGCGGCCAACCAGACTCGAGAGAATTTACCGCGCCGTCGAATCGATAGAAGATCCGTTGTGTAGAACATCGTGATAGCAATTGATGGCAATTAATTAAATTACCAAGATTACCAAAATCGAATAAAATGCAAACTGAAATGCTAGAACCTCGTTATACAGTTACAACTAGTCACGATCGTCCAAAGATTGGCAGAGCAGAGATCTCTGGGCAGAGATCACGACATTCACGACACAACTCTTTCAAAGCGGCGTAACGGACTCCCTTNAAAAGGACAAAGGTTTTAGAGTTATACGATTTAATAAAAAAAGATTCCTTAAAACCAACGCCACAAACTTACGCATATATTTTGGATGCTTTCGGAAGAGAGAAATTGGGCAAAGCTCAACTTGGTAATTACACGCGCGTCCTTTTTAAATACGATACAAAATAATAAGTCTATTTTTAATTTGACGAATTGCAGAATTGTTAGAAAAGTTGAAGGACGAAATGAATGGTTACCACATATCTTTTAACGATGTCATTGTTAAATCGTCTTTCAAAAATGAGCAGCAAGAAAATGTATTGAAAGCGATCACTATGTTACAACCCGACTTCGAGCCATTGTATCCCGAGTTAAATACAAGGTATACATGTAAACTTCTAAGAGAGATTCCGACGAAGGGTAATTACGAAAGTCCTGCAAAAGAATTGTTGACCATCGAAGAATTGCGAGAGCTGTCACAAATTCAGTTGCAAAACGAATGTGCGATCGAAGTACAAATACCGAATATCTGCAACGATTCAGAAAACAAAGACGCAAAAACATCTGCAATGGTAAAATATTGTTTTATACTTTATATTTATTATATATCTGCACAATAATCGGCATTGAGGACTTGATACTATAACGAGTATNTAAGAGAGATTCCGACGAAGGGTAATTACGAAAGTCCTGCAAAAGAATTGTTGACCATCGAAGAATTGCGAGAGCTGTCACAAATTCAGTTGCAAAACGAATGTGCGATCGAAGTACAAATACCGAGTATCTGCAACGATTCAGAAAACAAAGAAGCAAAAACATCTGCAATGGTAAAATATTGTTTTATACTTTATATTTATCATATATCTGCACAATAATCGACATTGAGGACTTGATACTATAACGAGTACTTTCATCTAGAATGAAAAAATTGTGGAAGTAGAAGATTGCTGGAAGAAAGCGGCAACAACAGCTTTTGAGAGGAACGTGAAATGTTTGAAGCAGAAGGAATCGCAGTCTCATAACAATTTAATGGTACTCCATCCATTTTTAGAAGTTTTAGCTAAGGAGCATTACGTGAACGCCATACTACGGGAAATCAAACAGTTGGCCGCTGGATCAGAGACTTACAGTACGTCTCTCAGATTCTTACACATTAGCTTGGGAAAATACATCTATAAGAAGTACGAGGTATGGTATTCATTAATAACGTATTGATTCCGTTTTTATATGAAAGAAACGAATTTGTTAAATACGTAATTCTCGTAATTCCTAGATGGAAACGAAGAAACGGAACGGAGTCATAGATAAGATGAACAAGGTTTATTCAAAGTATCTCGAATGGTACTTGCGACCCGAGAGCATGCCACATTTAAGTAACATGAACAATCGTACCGCATGGCAATATTTTGAACGCGAAGAGATGAAAAATGGCACGTCTCTAAACATAGTGTGTTTAAATTGGCCTATAGACGTGATTATAAGTATTGGGAAGTTTTTGTACAGCATCATCTTGAACGATATAATACTTCCACCAGACATCTTAAAGGGACAAGATTTAAAACATTCTATTCCTGCATTTTATACGCTGTTTAGGAACAGGGGAACGTATTTGTCAGAACAGGTCTACAGATTCAGCAAATATTTATTTCTTACATGTCGAGGGTCGTCGAGTTCAACAAAACATTTTTCTTTTACAGATCAAACCTCATCCTTTCGTTTCAAAATTGTACAAAGATTCACATTTAGAAACGTTAACGTTCGATGCGCTCGTCTTACCTACTTATGCTCCATCGAATCCATGGATTTCAATCTATTCGGGTGGATATCTTGTAACGAAAACAAGTTTTATAAGGATACCAGACTACACCGTAAGTTGGTTAATTTGGAAATTACATTTTAAAAATTGTATGTTTTACTTCGTATGAAAACTTATATATATATATATATATATATATTTTCATAAATGAAATACTGTTTGCATTTAGGACCGACCATGGCGTCTACTTCAAGATACTCCGTCGGAACAATTGTTTCCTATANGAAATCAAACAGTTGGCCGCTGGATCAGAGACTTACAGTACGTCTCTCAGATTCTTACACATTAGCTTGGGAAAATACATCTATAAGAAGTACGAGGTATGGTATTCATTAATAACGTATTGATTCCGTTTTTATATGAAAGAAACGAATTTGTTAAATACGTAATTCTCGTAATTCCTAGATGGAAACGAAGAAACGGAACGGAGTCATAGATAAGATGAACAAGGTTTATTCAAAGTATCTCGAATGGTACTTGCGACCCGAGAGCATGCCACATTTAAGTAACATGAACAATCGTACCGCATGGCAATATTTTGAACGCGAAGAGATGAAAAATGGCACGTCTCTAAACATAGTGTGTTTAAATTGGCCTATAGACGTGATTATAAGTATTGGGAAGTTTTTGTACAGCATCATCTTGAACGATATAATACTTCCACCAGACATCTTAAAGGGACAAGATTTAAAACATTCTATTCCTGCATTTTATACGCTGTTTAGGAACAGGGGAACGTATTTGTCAGAACAGGTCTACAGATTCAGCAAATATTTATTTCTTACATGTCGAGGGTCGTCGAGTTCAACAAAACATTTTTCTTTTACAGATCAAACCTCATCCTTTCGTTTCAAAATTGTACAAAGATTCACATTTAGAAACGTTAACGTTCGATGCGCTCGTCTTACCTACTTATGCTCCATCGAATCCATGGATTTCAATCTATTCGGGTGGATATCTTGTAACGAAAACAAGTTTTATAAGGATACCAGATTACACCGTAAGTTGGTTAATTTGGAAATTACATTTTAAAAATTGTATGTTTTACTTCGTATGAAAACTTATATATATATATATATTTTCATAAATGAAATACTGTTTGCATTTAGGATCGACCATGGCGTCTACTTCAAGATACTCCGTCGGAACAATTGTTTCCTATCTTGGATTCGTTGAATCAACTCAGTTCTATACCGTGGAAAATAAACACCGCTATATTAGACATCGTAATTAAGGTAACTGTGATATTAAACTAATTAAACTAAAACTGTCGACACTGAAAACTTACTGTTCAGCATTTTTTTGTATTTAGATTTTTCAAACGGGTGGGTCCGTGGAACTGAACGTTCCTCAGTCAGTTTCCGTATTGTCACCGCCTCCTCCTATAAATAAAGCTGCTACTGTTGAAGAGAAACAGAAAGCAGCAATAGCGATGTCTCGATACAAGCAAAAAAAATATGACGTGTTTTCGTTGTGGTGCGACACGCTTTATAAACTGTCTATCGCTAATCACGTACGTCATTATCTCTATAGCAAATATTTTGTTACAATGTTGCATCCTAATTTTTCGTATACCTCTTAAAGTTTAGGAACAAGATATTTTGGATGCCTCATAATCTGGACTTTAGGGGAAGGGTTTATCCGGTTCCTCCGTATTTAAATCATCTGTCGTCGGACTTGGGCCGTTCCTTGCTTCTGTTCGCAAAGGGAAAACCTTTGGGCTCGAACGGTTTGGACTGGTTAAAGTTGCACGTGATAAATTTAACGAATTTTAAGAAAGGAACTTCCGTCGAAGAACGCCTCGAATTCGCAAATCAGAATCTGGACAATATATTAGACAGTGCCAATCGTCCGTTAACGGTGAGTTTGTACAAACGCGTCAGAAGCAAAACCTAATTGCGATGACGAGTATAAAATTTTTACAATTAGAATATATAGTAATTTTAAACAGTACGGATATTTGTACTGCGAAGGGTAAAATGTGGTGGGCACGATCCGAAGAACCTTGGCAAACTTTGGCCGGGTGTATGGAAATAGCGAACGCATTGAAAGCACCGAACGTGGAAGAATATGTAGGCACGTTCCCGATACACCAAGACGGAAGTTGCAACGGACTTCAGCATTATGCGGCGCTCGGTAGAGATCAGATCGGTGCGGAAAGCGTGAATCTCTATCCTTTCGATACGCCGAGAGACGTGTACACCGCGGTCGCGTCTATCGTAAGTGTTATATTTTATATTTAGGAACGTCCGAGTCTTCAAGCGAGCAAATGAAAAAAAAATTCGATTGCAGGTAGAAAATCAACGAAAAATCGATGCGAGCGACGATCACAAACTCGCACAAGTGTTAGAGGGATTCGTGAAGAGAAAAGTTATCAAGCAAACCGTGATGACGACGGTGTATGGCGTAACGAAGTACGGTGCTAAACATCAAATAGCGAGACAGTTAAAAGGTATTTCGTCTGATCCTTCGATAGGAGCATACGTGCTCACAATTGATTTATTACATAGATACGGCGAATTTTCCCGAGGAGTATATATGGCCAGCCAGCCTCTATTTGACCGAGAATACATTTCACAGTCTAAGAACAATGTTCAAAAGCGCCAGGGAAATTCAAGATTGGTTTACGGAGTGTGCTCGAATTATTTCTTCTATCTGTTACGACAACGTTGAATGGGTTACTCCGTTGGGTCTTCCCATTGTACAACCTTATAAGAAACAACAGAAATTTCATCACAAGGGTCACGTCAAAAGCAATGAGTTAGTAAACATAGCGTACACGTTGACACGTGTCAATGAATTATATCAATGGACTTGTGTTTTGTAGAAAACCTGACGTAATGAAACAGCGTAACGCGTTCGCTCCGAATTTTATACACTCGTTGGACTCCACGCACATGATGCTTACCAGTCTACATTGCAATCGAGAAAACGTCACCTTCGTTTCGGTACACGATTGTTTCTGGACTCATCCTTGTACCGTAGACATCATGAACAAGGTAAGTAGCCTCGCAGTCTAACAATGAGCCAAGCGCAGTTTCTACACTTGCATAATTATTACTACTTCTTTGTAGATTTGCAGAGAACAATTCGTTACCCTTCATTCGGAATCCATACTCGAAGACCTAGCGAAATTCTTCGTAGAACGATACTTACCGGTCTACGAGTAAGTAAAATATTTTATATACGTATCGTTATTCATTGTACATTAGTACTAGAGAAGTGTTACATGATTTCAGGAAATTAACATCTGATAAGCAACNCCAGGGAAATTCAAGATTGGTTTACGGAGTGTGCTCGAATTATTTCTTCTATCTGTTACGACAACGTTGAATGGGTTACTCCGTTGGGTCTTCCCATTGTACAACCTTATAAGAAACAACAGAAATTTCATCACAAGGGTCACGTCAAAAGCAATGAGTTAGTAAACATAGCGTACACGTTGACACGTGTCAATGAATTATATCAATGGACTTGTGTTTTGTAGAAAACCTGACGTAATGAAACAGCGTAACGCGTTCGCTCCGAATTTTATACACTCGTTGGACTCCACGCACATGATGCTTACCAGTCTACATTGCAATCGAGAAAACGTCACCTTCGTTTCGGTACACGATTGTTTCTGGACTCATCCTTGTACCGTAGACATCATGAACAAGGTAAGTAGCCTCGCAGTCTAACAATGAGCCAAGCGCAGTTTCTACACTTGCATAATTATTACTACTTCTTTGTAGATTTGCAGAGAACAATTCGTTACCCTTCATTCGGAATCCATACTCGAAGACCTAGCGAAATTCTTCGTAGAACGATACTTACCAGTCTACGAGTAAGTAAAATATTTTATATACGTATCGTTATTCATTGTACATTAGTAATAGAGAAGTGTTACATGATTTCAGGAAATTAAAACCTGATAAGCAAAGTAATATAGAGGAGATACGAAAGTGCTTAACCAACGTTCCTTCGAAAGGCACTTTTGACATTAACAACGTTTTGTTATCTACATATTTTTTCAATTAAATTTTTAAGAACGTTAGAACATTTTATGTACTTTAACCACAAAAATAAATTACTGAAGGCCGATATCAATTTTTATTATTTTACGTGAACAAAATTTTGCGTTATTTTAAACATCTCAAAACAAATGTTGTATACACACATGTATACACACGATTCCTTCTACGCCATTGCGAAACACTCGAAGTACTTTGCACGGATTAAAATAACTTTTAAATACGTTTATCGTAAACGTATCAGTATAAAGGTTTAGTTGCTATTTTACGACGAAACAACTCGTTAATAAATATAAAATATATATTNTTAGAACATTTTATGTACTTTAACCACAAAAATAAATTACTGAAGGCCGATATCAATTTTTATTATTTTACGTGAACAAAATTTTGCGTTATTTTAAACATCTCAAAACAAATGTTGTATACACACATGTATACACACGATTCCTTCTACGCCATTGCGAAACACTCGAAGTACTTTGCACGGATTAAAATAACTTTTAAATACGTTTATCGTAAACGTATCAGTATAAAGGTTTAGTTGCTATTTTACGACGAAACAACTCGTTAATAAATATAAAATATATATTTGACAGTGTTAAAAACATTTTTATAATACATATACTGAAGTTTTTTTTTATAAAAATACTACTAGAAGATAACTTATAATATAATGAATTTGATAATAAATTTATATAATTAAAGTTTAGGCACTCATAGATGTACTACTTTCTGAATCGTTGTAGACAACGTATCTTTCTATCCAAATCGTGCCGTACGGGTCCTCTTGTTTTAAAACAATAGCCTTTTTCTTATGCAATTCTAAGAGTTCGAGAAAAATTAGCAGGTTCTACGTACAGCTACGGCATATAAATTCGAAAATAAAAGTTCGACTCACCTAAACAGAGTGTAAAGGCGCGTGCAACGCCTACTCTAGTACAATTGTGCGGTAGTAACTCGTGGAAGTCTATCAAATCTTTACTGCTCAATAATACTTCTATTTGTGCGAGTAGATCTTGTTTACCTAGCACCGGCGAACTGCAATATTTATATAATGCTATATTTATACTTATTGTAAATCTAGAGTGTGGACATGTAATACGAGGGTATGTAGGTTGATGTAGACTTTTCCCTATAAATCATTTCTGCTTACCTCTTAACGAACGTCTCCTGGACCGCTTCTCTAAAAATATTATAAATACATGTGCATATCGTAAATTGTACGTAAAAACTGGTTTGGATAAATAATTAAAAATAACGTACTCAGATTTCTCTTCGTGAACAGTAACTTCCGGAATTTGTACGAGCGATTCCGCTTGCAACTGTCCTGCAGTTTGATCCGCAAGCTCCCTTTCAGCTTCAAATAATGGAATTGTCCCCTCCAATCTCCTGGATTGATCGGTTGTTTCGAGCCCAGTGAGGTGAGTCAATTCGACGGGTTGATCCTGTCCTTTACTCGTTTCGTCCGCTCGCGCCACTTCTTCAGCTGTAACAAGATTACAATTACAACCATTACCAATATTATTGATTACCAATCTTCTGATATTTACCCATTGGCTCATCGAATTCAGGTATATCAAATTCGTCTGTATTCGTCGGTACCATTGAAGGATGAGGGAGATGTTGACGGAAGAATTTAAGCAATGTTGTTCCCCAATTTGTACCAAACTTGTGCATTGCAGGTGTCTTCAGATGTTCTTGGGCCGATAGCATCCGCGGTAAGGGAACTATTTTACCCGGTCTAGGCTGCAATCGTTGACACGTATAGGATGTAAATTTTATATAGGAAATTAAGAAATCGTTTACAGATAATCGACTAGAAGGCCAAGTTTATGAACTCACTCTAGTTTGGAATGTGACATCCTCCATACGTCTACGCATCAACGTCTTGTTCAGTNGCGGTAAGGGAACTATTTTACCCGGTCTAGGCTGCAATCGTTGACACGTAAATTTTATATAGGAAATTAAGAAATCGTTTACAGATAATCGACTAGAAGGCCAAGTTTATGAACTCACTCTAGTTTGGAACGTGACATCCTCCAAACGTCTACGCATCAACGTGTTGTTCAGCGTGGTTTGTCGATCGACGACCGTCTTTCTCGTTCTTATTCGATAAAATTGTTCAGAATCTATCGGTTGCTGTTCCAGCGACGATCTGGGAAGAGCCATAGCAGATGTTTCTATCCCCTGTTCGGATTGTTGTTCCGGGATAATTACAGCTACGGGCGCCGGTGCCGGTTCTGGCTCGGCCAGAACTGGTTCAGGTATTAATTCTCTCTCAACGCTTACCGGGTCTGTCTGTAAAATAAAATGTTGTCCATAGAAGTGAGGTAAACGTCTCGATCTCTGTTCACGCGACAATTTCCACTCGCTAGCTCGCTCGTTTGTAATTTTGCATGTAACAAAATATATAGTAAGTAGACGTCGAGATGCANGGGTCTGTCTGTAAAATAAAATGTTGTCCATAGAAGTGAGGTAAACGTCTTGATCTCTGTTCACGCGACAATTTCCACTCGCTAGCTCGCTCGTTTGTACTTTTGCATGTAACAAAATATAGTAAGTAGACGTCGAGATGCTAACAGAACTCGAGACATTTAGTACACAGATATTAAAGAAATAAAGATGAGAAAACTGTCAAATGTTTCTTTGTATTCAACGTACTCTTCTCCTTTTCGAAGGACTTCCTGTAGGAGGTTTTAGAGATCTCTTCCTAGGAGTAGAAGGAGCAGACGTAATAACTTCACCATCTGAAAGGAAGATAAATCCTACATTTTCGTACTCAGTTTAGATATGGACCTAACTCTATTGTACATGGAATTTTTCGATTACTTTCAACACGAAGCAGAAATTCTTGTTGACTGCGTGACCCGTGTGCTAGCCCAGTTTCTGTTTCAGTTTGAATCACATCGATTTCATTACTCCCTAGTATCGGAACTTCCGGTGACCTCTCAGGGACAGACTCTCTTCTTTGCTCATCCCAATTCAGTCCTCTTATTTCCATGCTAAATAACAATGTAATTGCAACTTTTAGTTAGTAACGTACACGTGAAACGCAGACACGTTTATAAAGAAAAACTGTTTAATCCTTTGGACTCGTAATATTGCACAATGAAATATGAGATATAAGAGATGATCAAAATAAAAACGAAACGAGTACAAACGATTAATAGAGAGACATTTTTTTACATGCAGAATTAGTAATTGAGATTTTTGGAAATGAAAAAGTGAGTATTAAAAATAGGATCTTTGGAAGTGATGGTAAACGGCGGAGAACTGACAAGGACTCTTCCCCTTCGTGTAATAGGAATCTCTCTAGTTCTCCAGTGGTAAGCACTCCGAAATTCATTTCTTCTTGCATCTAAAGTTGAATCAAATGTGATGTAGTAACATGCATTGGAAATGTTTCAGGTTTAAAATGTTAGGTCAGTGCAAAAGTTCGTGCCCCATTTTTAGAGGTAGGTCAGGTCACGTGTGATTTCAACTTAGATGTCCGTTTCAGTATCATATTGTATAAACCTATCAAAAAATAGTGCCCTCAAAAGCCTCGGTAAGTCGTTCTAAGTCAATCTGTGCAAAATGGTCTTTCAATACGAAGGAAGAAACACTTGTTTTCGCTGTTATGTTACACAAATTTCGAAAGGACCTGAACGTTAAAATTGTAGTAAAGACATTCTATTTGTGCACTTGGACCGTGCTCTCGCTTTTAATCTGGCAAGAACTTTTGCAACAAAACAAGGGACAAAGATCAAGAAAATAAGACGTGCAGCAGTTCACTTTGTTTTCATTAGAAGGAATAATTTTTTTCTTACCAAACGTACATCTCCGAGATCCACTTCTGTAATTAAATGTTCTTCCCTGGCAACCGGCAATTCGAAAGGAGGAGGTTCCGGTACCTCGTCTAAATATGTTGGATGTTCTTGATTTACTGATCTAAAAAATCATAAGGTTTAAGCATTTAAATACTATTTAGACAAATGAGCTTTCGTAAAAATAAATACTTTGATAATCGTACCTTCGAGTACTATATAAATTAATGTACTCCTTATTCACGCTGGCTACAATAGAACAAGAAAATAAAAACTATTGTTAGAAAAATTTATGAAATACATTTAACTTTAAAATATAATAATCGTAGTAAAAATTTCTTGACCTTGAAGGTGATCAGCTTGATAATAAAGAATTCTCGTAACGCCGTACATCAATTTCGAAGAAAGGAAAAGACTTAATCTAGTGGAAGTTTCGCCTCGTCGTTCCATCGTCGATAAGATTTCGGCGCTGAAAATTTAAAGAAAAACCATGGATATATGACAACAGACTCGGCGCCTGAACGAGGATTCGAGACTAGGCGATTCAAAAGAAAAAAAATGCATCGAAGAGCACGAACCAGCTCTATGTGGAAGAGATCCGTTTTTTACCATTAGCATAACAGAAAACAGCAAATTTTCTCTACGTTTTACGGCGTACACAAAAATGAACCCTCGAACTACTCTCATATACGTTTATGAGAAAAATAGCTCGACCGGTTCACAAACGATCTTGTAAATAATATGCGATTTAATAAAGTACGGAATTAACTATACGGATACATACAAAAGATAAAAAGAGAATCGTACCAAACAGCGGATACATTGATTCTTGTTATTGTTGTTGGTTTGCAAATTTGTTTAAACATCCGTTCGTTTAAAGTTGCGGCCAACCAGACTCGAGAGAATTTACCGCGCCGTCGAATCGATAGAAGATCCGTTGTGTAGAACATCGTGATAGCAATTGATGGCAATTAATTAAATTACCAAGATTACCAAAATCGAATAAAATGCAAACTGAAATGCTAGAACTTCGTTACACAGTTACAACTAGTCACGATCGTCCAAAGATTGGCAGAGCAGAGATCTCTGGGCAGAGATCACGACACAACTCTTTCAAAGCGGCGTAACGGACTCCCTTCCCCTTTTCTCCTTCGATATTTCCAGATATTTCTGGATATTTCGCTTCTCACTACTATTTCCCTCTTACTTCTTTCACAGTTATTATACGCGTGTTTTCTAAGGTAGTAAAATTATTAACTAGTAAATACTAATGATTTTTTCAATTCACTCTAAATTATCGTAATATTAATAATCGAAGATATGCATACTATTTATTTGAAAATACGTATATGTTCCAATTATATTTTAAATCTTGGACTGAAATATAGTATATGCTCTAAGGTGCTATAGGACGTGATAGAAGGAAGCGAAGGAAGTAGGAGTAGGAGATTGAAATTTTTAAATGGCAATCGGCAATATTGTGAATGGAACACGCGGTGTGCGCGACTGAATTAGAGAAAAATAAAACAATAATGGATGATACGAGTATTTTAGACGATACAGAACAATATGTATCAAAATCTCATTCTAAGCTTCTGGAAGCTATATCACAGCTTGATAAAGGACAAAGGTAAATACATATTAAATTTATAACCTCTATTAATTTTATTTGTTAATACTGAGAGACTTATACACCTGGGATAATGAAATTATTTACTTACTATCAATACATAAAGATAATTAAATCAATACTATATAGGAACTGCACTTGTTCCATGAAAAATACATTCTAAATGTATCAATAGCTGAAACAGTATGTCACATGCTATAAGAGGTTTTAATTAAATAATTCTATAATTACCTTGTCCAGAGTGAAGAAAGTAGAAAGAAGTGAACCTTCATTACAAGTGTCAGAATTTCATTTGGTTAAAAGTGGCATATCTGATCAAGATACAGTTCAAGTACAGGAAATAGCTAAACTTTTAAGGAAAAAGGGTCGTCATGTTGCAATTGCAAGGAATATACAAACAGCAAAAAAGAATATTCATGTATTACCAAAACCATTGGAGAGACCTGAGGCAGAAAGGGTGAGAGAGTTAATTGTTATATATAAAAGATTGTAGTTTGTATATAATTGTATATAAGTATTAAGAATGATGTAATAGCACACAAAAGATTTATAAATGATTGTTAATTTCTAGATAAAGAGAATAGTTGGCTTTGAAGGCACAAAGCAAGAATTAAAAAAATGGAACGCTGTAATAATGAATAACAGAGTATCAGACTCACTTCGGTTTCCTTTGAATCATTCGTCGTTACAATTGGAACCATCTAAAAAGTTTGTACAAAAATTTAGACTTCAGTCGAATTTAGAGAAAGAACTTGCTGCGTTAGAACCACAGAAAGAGAATATTGAAAAGAAAGAAGACGAGTTCTCTTTGACATTAAAAGAAATTACTATTAAGAGAAAAGAAGCTGCGAAGATTAGAGCACAACAGGTATGGATCAAAACACTTAAATACTTTTTATTATAAACACCATTTTCATTTAATTCTTTTCTCAGTCTTATAAAGAAGCGAAGGCACGGCGCCAAAACAAGATTAAGAGTAAAAAATTTCATCGCGTGCAAAAGAAGGAAAAGATAAAACAGCAATTAAAAGAATTTGAGCAACTGCAGAAGACTGATCCAGAAGCTGCGCTGGAGAAACTTGAACAATTGGATAGAACTAGAGCAGAAGAACGAATGTCGTTAAGACATAAAAATACAGGACAATGGGCCAAGTCTAAGCAAATCAGAGCAAAATATGATAAAGACGTAAGTATTTTATACGTGTACTGGAAAGCTGGAAGAATTCCAAGATCACAGTACCTTTATTTTGTATGAGTAAAGATACCTTGTATTTATTTTTCATTAAGTACAATAGATAATATATTTTGTCGACAGACTCGGCAGGAACTTGCCCAGCAATTGTCAGTTAGTCGAGAATTGACTCAGAAATTAAAGAAACCTGACGATAGTGAGGAAGAAGAGGAAGACGATAATATTCCTATCCAATCCTTAGCTAACGATAAGGAAAATCCCTGGGTAGGGAACGTTAAAACTGAGTCAGAGATTAACGAATTTATCCAAAGTTATCGCAAATACTGGGAGGGTCAGAATAAAAATACACAAGATAAAGAAATAAAGGATACTACTAAAATTACAACTGAGAATACACCGACTGATTCATTGAAAAATAAAAAGATCCATAATGCTCCTATTAAAAAAACATCTGATGTTAACGTCGATTCTCCAAAAATTAGAGGTAACGACAAGAAAGGAAACAATGATCCGAATTCCACTGTGTTAGATTTGAAATCTGATTCCATTGCGAAAGGTACCGTTTGTTTATAAGATAAATAATCATAATTTTATTTAACTTTATGCGGAAATTTTATTAATGAATCTCTTTTTAAGGTGACGATACTACCAAACATTTGCAGACATCCGTAATTGATAGTAAAGAAGAGAATTCATCAGCAACAAAATCTAGTGTTAAAACTAAAAAGAGTAAAACAATAAAGAACAATAAAGTCGCGTTAAGTGATAGAAAGGCTAACAAAGAAGCGAAGGCAAATGTAATTAACGTTGCAGCCACTTCCATGTGGAACGTGGAATCTGTAGAAAATATTGACGAGAAGAATACGACTAGATCTTTGTCGTCTGATGCATCGAACAAAGAAATAATAAACAAATTATTCGACTTTATGGAAGATAATATTCAGGATCGGCTCAAGACGAAACTTGAACGCGTCACCAAAAGCCACAACGATGAAAAAGTTGGGAAGAAGAGAAAAAATAGAAGTAATAATATTGAGGAAGATGTTTTCGATGGCCTTCAAATGCAAAGAGCAAAACGGAAGCCTATTTTAAATTCAGGTTTGGACGAAAGTATCGGCAAAGACGACGAGACTAACGAAAGAAATGAATTTGCCATTGAATTGGAGAAAGCTAAACGCATGATATGTGATAAAGTTCCATCCGCGAATAAATCGGATATATCTAAAGCAGAAATAGATCCGAACAAGTACATAAATGTAAAACCTAAACATTTAAATACGGAGATTCCTGACGACATTACTCGTGGTGATGACGTTTTGGATGACAGCGAAGATGAGGAAGAAAAACGAAACATAGTCAGCGAAGCATTCGCCGACGACGACGTTGTCGAACAATTTAGGAAAGAGAAGGAAGAAGAGGTGGGTTAACAAATTTTTATTATACAGAGTACTCTTATTATTCTTATTATATTAGCAGATTATAACTCATTACTAGTACAGTCACAGAAAAGTTGTCAAAGAGAATATCTAAAGGAGTTTTTTCGTTGAATTGTTTTTGTTATGACAACGATTATTATTGTCAAATGGGATACTTATGTTTACGATATTACTATGAAGCGCCTTTGAAAATAAGGACATTATTTTCTTTAAATATCTCCNTGCAGCCACTTCCATGTGGAACGTGGAATCTGTAGAAAATATTGACGAGAAGAATACGACTAGATCTTTGTCGTCTGATGCATCGAACAAAGAAATAATAAACAAATTATTCGACTTTATGGAAGATAATATTCAGGATCGGCTCAAGACGAAACTTGAACGCGTCACCAAAAGCCACAACGATGAAAAAGTTGGGAAGAAGAGAAAAAATAGAAGTAATAATATTGAGGAAGATGTTTTCGATGGCCTTCAAATGCAAAGAGCAAAACGGAAGCCTATTTTAAATTCAGGTTTGGACGAAAGTATCGGCAAAGACGACGAGACTAACGAAAGAAATGAATTTGCCATTGAATTGGAGAAAGCTAAACGCATGATATGTGATAAAGTTCCATCCGCGAATAAATCGGATATATCTAAAGCAGAAATAGATCCGAACAAGTACATAAATGTAAAACCTAAACATTTAAATACGGAGATTCCTGACGACATTACTCGTGGTGATGACGTTTTGGATGACAGCGAAGATGAGGAAGAAAAACGAAACATAGTCAGCGAAGCATTCGCCGACGACGACGTTGTCGAACAATTTAGGAAAGAGAAGGAAGAAGAGGTGGGTTAACAAATTTTTATTATACAGAGTACTCTTATTATTCTTATTATATTAGCAGATTATAACTCATTACTAGTACAGTCACAGAAAAGTTGTCAAAGAGAATATCTAAAGGAGTTTTTTCGTTGAATTGTTTTTGTTATGACAACGATTATTATTGTCAAATGGGATACTTATGTTTACGATATTACTATGAAGCGCCTTTGAAAATAAGGACATTATTTTCTTTAAATATCTCCGCAAATAATTCTTGTAATTACGTATATAGTAAATATCCAAATTTTTGTTCATATTGCAGTTTCTATTGCAAGGAAAATGGGGAAAAATTAGCTTTTGAATGAAAATTCATAAAATATGCCTAAACACGAAATAATCTGGTTTTTTAATGCAATCTTCTGACTCATAATAAAACTGTGTATGCTGCAAATTAAAATATGAAATTGATTCTAAAATTGTGATATATAATTTATGTTTAGGTGAAAAAGTCACAACCTGAGGACATCGACTTGACGCTTCCAGGATGGGGTTGTTGGGGTGGAAAAAATATTAAAATATCAAAACGCAGGAAGAAACGGTTTGTTTTAAAGGTACCGAAAGATTTGCCTCGAAAGGATGAAAACAAGGGTGACGTAATAATAATCGAAGAAGATAAACCTAAAATAAGAGAACATCAAGTGACCGATTTACCGTATCCCTTCTCGAGCGTCAAGGACTACGAGGCCAGCATTAGAATGCCAATTGGCAGAAACTTTATACCTGAAAATGCTCACAGAAAATTAATTGAGCCTGCTATAAAGACCCATATGGGTACAGTTATCGAACCGATGACTGAAGACATTTTAGTTAAGGAGGACAATCAGAAACAACCGATACTTCCTCGGAGGAAAACGGGTAGTCGTTCTATCGGCAAGAAGAATAGTCGTTCTATCGACAAGAAGAATAGTCGTTCTATCGGCAAGAAGAATAGTCTTGATGTCAACAATAAAAAGAAAAATAATCACCCTGCTCCTAGAAAAAGAAGTCAAATTAATAAACGAAAAGCAGCAAGAAATCATAAATCGAGTGACAAGAATGTAACGAAAGAGTCTGTAAAATAATGTAAAAATTCTTTCAATAAGATATATTCAATATGTCTTTGTAATGTGCATATTTTGTATGAAAAATGCGTACAATTATATAATTTTATATTTTCTGTTTATTCTCTTCGTCGTGTTTCTTTTTATCAAAATATTTCTATTCACAATGACATTAGACTGTGGATTTCTGTAGAAAATTTGAAAATTCAAGATTTTATACATTTAGATCGCAGATTTTAGATATAACATGGATAAAGCAATTTTCTTTCAATCTTTTACTTAAAAATACGAATTCGCGTAAACATTTATAGTTTAATGACACGTCGTTTAATTTTTATACAAAAAAACGAAGAGAATTTCGATCGACGTTGCGTAAAAGTAATAAAAGTGTAGGAAATTTTAAATTCAATCGTGCAACCTGCGCGTGTGCGAGGAGTAGTTTTGCGATTGGAGGCGAGCACATTGAAGATAGAGATGGTTGTTAAAAAAGGACGTCACGGCGACTGGTGAGAAAAAGATGGAGCGTATCGTATTGCGCAAAGGAAAGAGAGGGAGAGAGATAGGGACCACCGCCAATATGATTGCTCGATTACTCGTTCTCAGTAGTAAAGCAAAGTTCGGTGAGAGGAGCGGTTTTCTCCGTACATTTGGAGCGAAACACGAACTAGAGAAAGAAATTTTTGTTTTCTCACCGTATATCGTATCGTTGTGAATAAAATTTTGGTGCTACCCCGAGGAGGATGGCATCGACGAAGGACGACGGCACCGACAGCGTGCAGTTTTTCGAAGGCGTGGAAAAACTCCTCGAGATTTGGTTCACGAGCAGCAGCAGCATAAACAGAAAGCAGGGCGATCTCAGGCAGATTCCTCAGTAAGTCGAAACACGCTATATCCATCCTGGCTTTCGTCGACTGTGTATTTCCTAATCGCGTCTCGACGAAACGAGGATTCTCGCGAAAATTTATGCAAAATTCATTGCGACTTGCCTTGATCCGTCCGACACCCAACCTTTACTAATCAATTTATCGAGAAATATGCCGATTTTCAATCGAATTTAACTGTGAGCTCGCTTATCGAAGCGTAACGCAACCCGATGCATCATAAACATTAAAAATCGATCGTTGACACATTGTCTAATCGAAGTAAACGATACGATAAAATAAAACCGGCCCGGCAACCATGACCGTATCGCATCGCCGGTAACTGTGCGATATAAGTAGCGGTTTGGCTTTGACCAGTACCGTTCTAAGACGATAATCGTTAACGCGCTTAACCTAACGCTCTGTCGAAAATTAAATTGCATTCCTCTCACGTGAGTTTACAAAATAAATAATAAAGAACTCGATTGCGATTGTCCGACAACGATCGTTAATTTACTCGCATCGCTTCATCGGGAGTACGCATTCAAAAAAGGGGCAATTCGTTTTGTTTCAAATGTTTTTTTAATACATTGGGATTGCGTAGCGGCGTGTATACCTCGCGTTTTTTTGGTGAAGATCGATGCGCCCACCTTCTCGTTCCAGTAATATGTACATACCGACCGCTCAAAGCGAGCTACGACGCGACTAGGATGATATACATAAGTATATTATACCTATACGTCGTCTTATCTTCTCTGTTATTTTAAATTCAATATAAATAGACGTTAAAGTACGACGCGATTCTTCCTCTTTTTCTAAGAATCTATTAATTCTCGAATCACACGTGAAAAAAGTTGGAAATCTTTATTATTACGCCAGTCGTGTACGTAACAGCGAGTAATTAATTGTTCTGTTCTCAGCTATTTCTGAAAAGACCGTTTTATTTTATTTATATCCAAGTATGTTTTATTAATATTCGCAAAAAGTATGATTTCTGCGTTACGTTGATATGAGAAACTCTTATGAACGTCAAAATGAAGTGTTACAAATGATGTCTTTTTGATGTTTGTTAATTAGTGATGTTTCTCTTACGCGTTTAACACGTTAAATTAATTACTCCATGATACTAGAGAGAATTGCGATATTTATGTCGTAAATTAATTTCTAACTGGTATGTATGTTAAACCTGGGTCGTGAAGAATGGACCATGCTTGAAAGATTGTTCTCCGTCTTCGATTTACCATATTTTATTCAATTGTATGTGATTTTGTAGTCTCAAATGTTTTTATGCGTTATCGATTTATCTAGATAGTACTTTCGAGAAGCAACTCCGAAATATTTTTACGTTAGCATTGTTTTCCACTAATTAACGATGACGAACACTTCGAATTAACGTTCTCGCTATACTTTCAAGACGAATAACAAATTTTGTTATCTCATTTTTTGTACGATTCCAATCGTCTGTCAGTTAATGCGACAAAGGACAATGTGGAAACTTTTAAAACATATTTTAACACGTTCGTGCGACCAAATAGTGTTACATCATTAAAAGATCTTTCACGGTGCATACATACATGCGTAAGTGTGTGCACAATCGTTGCCTCTTTGTTAAAAATTGCCTCATTGTATAAAGTTACAGAAGTTGTATTCATTTATTCGTCATTGTACGCGCCTAAATTAATGTATTCATAATTACTTTTTACGAAATTTAAAAGCATTCGAAATTTAAAAGCCTCCATATTATTGTTTTTCTAAGATGGAATTTTTCTTGGAATTATGACAATGTAAGTGAAAATTGTTAACATATTGGTGCAACGAATGTTTAAAAATGATCAGCTGTTACTGCATATAAAACAGAATATTTTTCTGAAAAACGACTTTATGGTTGAAACACATGGCATATTTAATACTAACCAAGAGCAGTTTAACTCCGAATAAATTCTAAGATGTATGATAGACTTTCGTATTTTAAATCGTTAATAAGTTCTTTAAATACACACAATTTTTATGCTTCGCTTGACGTCAATACGGCATCAATAATAGCATATTTTTTCCTATTACCAAAAATTACTTTCGAACGATTGCCGTGTATATTAATAACCACGTCAATATTTGACGCGCTTTAGTGGTTTTACATGTGCTTCGTCAAATACTAGACTTTGTTATATATTTATATCGTGTGTCGTGTGTTGTATGTGTGTGTGTACTAAGAATACTAGGTTCTAGAACAAAATAGAAATTTTTATAATTAGAGAAAGCAAACGTGTCGCGTTTTGCGAAGATCATCTATTTTTTTGTTGGTCGTATTTTTGTTTTATCGTTCATTATTACGAACTAAATTGAAAGTATATATATCAACGAGATTTGTAAC
The DNA here is from genome assembly GCA_019453355.1 of Ceratina japonica. Taxonomy (NCBI): domain Eukaryota; kingdom Metazoa; phylum Arthropoda; class Insecta; order Hymenoptera; family Apidae; genus Ceratina; species Ceratina japonica. The sequence continues at coordinate 3,094 of SMSR01014633.1, read as the reverse complement.
GAATGAATTACAATTTCGTTAGATGTCGTAACATTATTGATTAGTATGATAATTGATTTTGTCTAATAAAATTTGGAATATTATTGTTGCAAAATTTAATGAAATTGAATGGTTAGGAGACATAAGTTGAAAAGTATGTAATAATACCGTTTCAATGTTTGCTTGCTAACAGCAAAAAGCGAAGTCGGACGTCGTTTCATTTTTGTTTCATAAGTTTCGATCAGAATAAATATAGAATTCTCTAGCTATGATTTAACCTTTGTATTAATGAACTGTTAATTTTGGAGTTCAGATTTGTCGTTTTTGACGATATTTCGTATGATCTAACGATTTGAAAAGATACAGCAGCTAAAGTTGACCGGTTTCTAAATTGTAATACTGACACGCTCCGTCTATAGATTTTATAATGGATAAATTAAATATAGAATCCCATTGTGAATATGCAGTTGTAAACGATTTTGCATTATAATTGTTTCCAGGCGAATGATGCGAGAACAGAATATAAAAAAGATAAAAATTGAGAGATAGAAGAAACTACTTTATCGTCTTTCTACACGTGCTGAACACGTGTTTCTCGTAGTATTTATCAGTTGTACGTCTATCGTACAAAATGTAGCGGTAATAGGAAGCAGCATTTGAATACTCTTCGAAATATTAAGAAAAAGAAATGTGATTCATTTTCCACGGACCGTAAGAGCGGTAGTCTTCAAACGTGGATAATTGTGCAATATAAAACTTTTGTTCTACCAATTAAAGAAAATTTCGAACGTTTTTTATCTCTAGAATGTTGCGATATGCATTAACTTTTGATACTATTTATATACGATTACTATACTTGGATACGATTTATGGTTTTTATATCGTCTACACGTTAAATTTTCTTAGAATCGCATAAAATACGCAATTTCGTACGAATGTTTCAAGTAATCGTTTATCAGAGTTTCCTCTTCTTGATATTTTCCTTAACATCGATTCATTGAGAACGTGCTAGATATGTTAAAGATATGTTAAAACGCGTTCGTTGGCTCATTTATCTGCATTTTTTTTTTTATCAATTTCACTAGCTTGCAAAGCTCGTTTTCCTTCGTTACACGATTACATTTTTCATATTCTTAGAATTCCCATTAGTGCGATAACGTACGATAACATATAACTCTTTCTTTATACGCACATACGATTAATTATGATCGTATGCATATTGCGTGCAACTTTTGTATCGACGTACGCACCTATAGTAATTACACTATGCTAATTTTATTTATGACATTTTTAATTTGAGTAAAAACTAATAATCATTAAATTAAATATACACGCAACTTATGACACGTGACTCAGCTTAAAGATACATAGCAAAAGAATATTAACAGAAATCGTATAAAGTTTATTTGTAATTTGTAAAATTAAAATCTTACAAAAATATCCTGTATATCGCGATAGACCTCACGAAAATTTTACGTAACCTTTGAATAATTTTTTGTTTCAGATGGAAATGGCAGTCCTTACTAAAAATCGTTCGTTGCGAGATCATCAGTATTTGTCGCACTGAACATGTGGATGCTTATGTTCTCAGGTAACGACTCGTTCAACGTTATATTCTCGTCATCGCACATATTACGATATATTTAATTGCACACTTTGCTCTAAACTAGAATTAAATAATGAGCGAGTGCGTCACACTGGATTCGCAAACGCGTAGTCCGGAAACCTGCTTGTTTGTACAATTTTCTTGATCCTTATTACTAGTTGGTATGAAAAATCGAGGTCCGATGGTCAAAGCAGGATAGAAGTAGGATTACCAGGGATAGGATAAGCAAACAGGGACAGAGGTCAAAACGAGTCAAAATTTTTTCGTTCGACAGATTTAGGGTATTTTTCGCTGACTGTATCAATTGCGATAAGTTTGTTCGTTGTTCAACGGTACTTCTTACTGACTCGCTCTGCATCTATGGCCATTATTAATTAATCTCTGTGTCTATGTAAATAATTGGCCTTAAAAGTTATATTAAATCGTTATTGAATGGACCGAACGGTAATAAAGCTGTAGGATGAATAAGATGCAAGAGAATAAAGGAAAGCAAAACGATGGTAAAGTTTATCGCGAAATATATCTTGCGAGCAATGCAATGTAGATACGGGGTTTCAGATACTTCCGTTCAGTCAACTGGCTTGAGATAATACTGTCTTCGAACACATTATCTATACTCTAACTTCAATTTATAATCAATATACTTTTTACTGACATATGACTTTCGTGTTTCAGTTAAATGAGAAAATTATACATACTCGTTCATGTACTTGTACAGAAATAATAAATCTAATATAAACTGAACTAATATGAAAGTATGTGCTAAATATATACTTAAAATTCTTTCTACATCGTCAAGTGCGTCCTTTACTTTTCTTTTCGTACGCTTTGTCATCGATTGTATATTTTCTCAAGCGATTTGACACTTATTTAAGCTTAGAATTTGACAAACACACACGTTATTCACGAAACCATTGTGTATTATCGTTCATTGTATATGTTCAGTCAATGTGCACTTGACGAGATAACGATACTTGATATGAGATAAGATCTCTAATAGACTCTCAAATATTATTGTAAGTCTAATTTGTTAACGACTCGTAGAGATCACGAGCTTAGAGCATTATCTCGTTACACACGTGAGATTACGTTATGAACTGATCGGAGTGTACCCAAAGATTACATATGTATCTTTTACTTTGTAATTCTTCGTTGTCGTAATTCTTAGAACGATGCGTATCAGTTGTCGATTGTCCTGTTATTGTTACGACTAATTGCTCGTAGCATACGTAACAGTCAATACGTATTCCTTTTTAATATTTGTCTCGACAAGTCCTTTTAAAAATAAATAACCGAGTAATATTAAATCTTGAAATATAAAGTAAATATAATCATAAGATCTGGTACATGTACGTTCAAAACACAATGTCACTTAAAAAAAGTAATAAAACTCCCGCTGCTGGAATTATCACGCTAAAAGCTGGTTAAATAACAAATTACTTGCAAACCGAAAATAGAAGGAATGTACTATTACATAATTCCGTCTGATTGGTAACATTTGGCTCAGCC
>SMSR01014632.1:0-10177 GCA_019453355.1 Ceratina japonica | reverse complement strand
TAAATTAAATCCAGTGATATTAATGGTCTGACGATTTTATGATATAAAGGGTTATCCAAGACTACCTTTAGGATGTTGAATAAGAATAACTATCGAACGCCATGTGTGTTTCTTGTCATTTTCATTTCTTGTCGTTCAGAAGCTGGAATACAGTCTTGGAGTTCACATAAAAATAATGGACTTCTTTTTTCTCATTTAATATTGTAAATTAAATCCAGTGATATTAATGATTTGACGATTTTATGATTAAAGTTTGTTTGAATTGATATTGATAAAATAATGGACTTCTTTTTCCCCATTTCATATTATAAATTAAATCCAGTGATATTAATGGTCTGACGATTTTATGATATAAAGAGTTATCCAAGACTACCTTTAGGATGTTGAATAAGAATATCTATCGAACGTCATGTGTGTTTCTTGTCATTTTCATTTCTTGTCGTTTAGAAGCTGAAATACAGTCTTGGAGTTCACGTAAAAATAATGGACTTCTTTTTTCTCATTTAATATTATAAATTAAGTTCAGTGATATTAATGGTCTAACGATTTTATGATATATAGGGTTATCCAAGACTACCTTTAGGATGTTGAATAAGAATATCTATCGAACGTCATGTATGTTTCTTGTCATTTTCATTTCTTGTCATGCAGAAGCTCGATACAGTCTTGGAGTTCACGTAAAAATAATGGACTTCTTTTTTCTCATTTAATATTATAAATTAAATCCAGTGATATTAATGGTCTAACGATTTTATGATATAAAGGGTTATCCAAGACTACCATTAGGATGTTGAATAAAAATATCTATCGAACGCCATGTTTCTTGTCATTTTCATTTCTTGTCATGCAGAAGTTCTATACAGTCTTGAAGTTCACGTAAAATTAATGGACTTCTTTTTCCCCATTTAATATTGTAATTTAAATCCAGTAATATTAATGATCTGACGATTTTATGATTAAAGTTTGTTTGAATTTATATCGATAAAATAATGGACTTCTTTTTCCCGACCTAATATTATAAATTTAATCCAGTGGCGTTAATTATCGGAAGATTTTATGATTAAAGTTCGTCTGAATTGGTAGTGATAAAATCACAGAAATAATCGAAGTTCGACCATGAAACAGTTTTCAACCATTTGCACGAAGCTGGGTTAAAAAAGAATCTCGATACAGTTTTGAAGTTCACGACATACTTCATAGTAAAAATAATGGACTTCTTTTTCCCCAACCCAATATTATAAATTAAATCCAGTGGCGTTAATAATCTGACGATTTTATGATTAAAGTTTGTCTGAATTGGTAGTGATAAAATCACAGAAATAATCGAAGTTCGACCATGAAACAGTTTTCAACCATTTCCACGAAACTGGATTAAAAAACAAGCTCGATACAGTTTTGAAGTTCACGACATAATTCAATTTTTAGTAGAAATAATGGACTTCTTTTTCCCCGTTTAATATTAAAAAGTAAATCCAGTGGCGTTAATGATTCTACGATTAAAGTTTGTCTGAATTGATATTGATAGTGATAAAATCACAGAAATAATCGAAGTTCGACCATGAAACAGTTTTCAACCATTTGCACGAAGCTGGATTAAAAGAGGAGTTCAATGCAACTTTGAAGTTCACGACATATTTCATAGTAAAAATAATGGACTTCTTTTTCCCCGTTTAATATTATAAATTAAATCCAGTGGTGTTAAAGATCTGACGATTTTATGATTAAAGTTTGTCTGAATTGGTAGTGATAAAATCACAGAAATAATCGAAGTTCGACCATGAAACAGTTTTCAACCATTTGCACGAAACTGGATTAAAAAACAAGCTCGATACAGTTTTGAAGTTCACGACATAATTCAATTTTTAGTAGAAATAATGGACTTCTTTTTCCCCGTTTAATATTATAAATTAGATCCAGTGGTGTTAAAGATCTGACGATTTTATGATTAAAGTTTGACTGAATTGATAATTAAGTATCTGGATTTAAATAGACTTGTTTGGGTGTCGGCGAGCTCGTCGATGAACCGTTGATACAAGATTAGGAGAGCCAGCCAGATAACCAGTGCTGCGAGTCACGTTACGCGTGTACCGACTGGCAAATATTTTGTTCCATTGTACATATCACGAATACCTAACCACGTGTGTCATGCCTAATCGCACGGTTCAATGTTTAAAAAGTAGAATAGACAATACTATATGTATATGTGCGGCCGTCACTGGTTTTACATATTACCAAGAAGCTAATGAGCACGTTTCGAATTCCGGTTCACGGTGGCTAGAGACTCTTGGCCAACGAGTGTCGACGTTCGTTAACAATCGAGTAAACAGGAACAGAATTAGAGGCAGTGACACAATCGTTCCCAAATCGGCTGTTGACATACTTTTTACTTCGGTAATAACAAAATCCTATACGAATTTCTTAGATCATTCTATTTTCATTATTTTCCCCAAATTTTATGTTTCCTTGAATTTGTTGAACAGACGGTGATAACTACAGTTCAATTTTTAAGCTATTTACTTTGCATTTTGGCTGTGTTCAATGATTCTATTTTTATTATTTTCGTCAAGTTTTATGTTTATTCTTTATTGAACAGATGTCGATAACTGTAGTTCAATTATTAAGCTATTTACTTGAAATTCTGGTCATGTTCGATGATTCTATTTTCATTATTTTCATCAAATCTTATGTTTATTCTTTATTGAATCGTTGGCGATAATTATAATTCAATTTTTTATGCTATTTACTTTGTATTCCAGCCATATTCGATGATTCTATTTTCATTACTTTCGTCAAATTGTATGTTCATTGTTTATTGAACAGTTTGATAGCTATAGTTCAATTTTTAGGCTATTTACTTTGCATTCCAGCCATGTTTGATGATTCTATTTTCATTATTTTCGTCAAATTTTATGTTTATTCTTTATTGAACAGCTGATAATAACTATAGTTCAATTTTTAAGCCATTTATTTGGCACTCCGGCCATATTCTATGATCCTATTTTCATTACTTTCATCAAAATTTATGTTTACTCTCTTTTAAACAGATGTTGATAACCATAGTTGATGCAATTTTTAATCTATTTACCTTGCATTCCGGCCATGTGTTGATCACAAGGAGTCGTTTGCTAGACAGTCTTTCGTTTGGAACACAATGTTGCAACGAATGTTTATAGTGCAAACGCAAATGTTCTATTTTCGAGTGCGAAGTGCAATGATATATGTAGGCACGTATGGACATGAGTATGGCACGGGCAACTGGACAGTATTTTTTGAAAACGACCAAGGCGCCTCGGAAGGAGTTATGTAATTTAACTATCGTCACCTGGTTGTATTTTTAACTAACGGAATCGTATGGTACAAATTACAAGGTCTGCTCTAATTTACTGAATTCAAATGAAGTGCAGAGAATTGTGCAATAGAACGCAAAGATTTAGTTTAGGAACCAATAATAAATTCTAAGCTTGGAAAGTATAACATAAAAAATGAAGTCCATGAATGTATTTAAATAAAATGGGACGTTACTGAAATGACTTAATAGTCCATAAAGACTCATTATCTCAAACTATTGTGTCATTATTGAAATTAAGAAAGCCGTGAAAAAAGGATAATGGTTACTAAACTCAGTTACAAAAAAGGTCTACCTTAAGTTGCTGCTATAAAATTCAAATGAAATACACTAGAAGAGAACAACAGAAGAGCAATAATATATTACAAACTATAAAGGAATTAGAAAAAAGTAAATTCACAAAACTGTTTAAATCAAATGAAACATTATTTTAGTTATCTGAATTGAATAATTTAATTAAAAGTACAAAGCCTGGTCTGATTTAGTAATAAACAGAATTCAAATCAAATGTAGATTATTTAGGATGCAATAATTAATTATAAACCTTACAAGTATTGGACAATTATATTCACAAAACTATTTAAATAAAATGGAAAGTTACCGGAATTACTTAACAGCCCATAAAAATGCATATTTTCCTATTATCTCAAACTACTGTGTATTTATTGAAATTGAAAAGCCGCAAAGAAGAAAAAACTATAGTGATCTAAACTCAACCAACACAATAACAGTCTGTCTTAATTTATTGCTAAATAGAATTCAAATGAAACACAGAGACCCATTCAACAAAAGATAAATAATAAATTGCAAACTTGAAAAGAATTGCAAAAAATTGAATTCACCGAACTATTTAAATATAATGAAAAATTATTTAATTATTTCTTAATATCTCCTTCTAATAAATGTATTAATTAGAATAAAAATATCTTTTAATTCATACTAATTTTCTTTCTTCATATCAAGACTGACACCATAAGTGTTCCATTCTGTATAAAAATAACAATATTGAAATGTGTATATAAATTCTTAGTATCTTCTCTTATAATAAATGTATTAATTTGTATAAGAATTGGTAGTTGAATTCCTAATGAAACAGTTAATGTTAGGAAGTTGGGAAGGGACCTGGCGTGACGTAAAGGCGTGACGCAACAGAACGGAAGTGTCCGTTTCTCATATTTCCAAAATCTGAGCGAAAACAAACGGAACGGACGCTTTCGTAACCGCACTAGCCGCATTTTTGACAGTATATATTATTTCTCTTCACGCTCTGCTGGGTTTCAATGATTGCGTAGTTGTTTTAGATAACAGGAAAGAGACAGAGTCTCTAGAGACTGTTAAATAAGTTCAGAAATTCGTCACTTGATTTAAACAGTTTTATCGACTTCATTGTGAATATTTTCAAGATTTATAATTAATTATGGCTTCTTTCTCCTGAAAAATCTGCATCTCTTTTCAATTCTGTTTAATGCTAAATCAGAGGACTTGTAATTTTGACAATTCAAGCTAGATAACTTAATAACTTGATAACTTAATATTTGGATTGAATCGTCAAAATTACAAGACCTCTGATTTAGTATTAAACAGAATTGAAGAGAAATGCAGATTTTTCAGGAAAACGAAGCCATAATTAATTATAAATCTTGAGAACATTCACAATGAAGTCGTAATTTTGACAATTCATTCCAGATAACTTAATTAACACCTATATAATTATATACGTATTTCAATATTGTTATTTTTATACAAAATGGGACACTTATAGTTTATTAGTTTTTCAATGAAGAAAGGAAATTAATATAAATAAAAAATCATTTGTATATACAAATTGTACATTCATAATATCAAGATATTATATACACATTTAAATATTGCAATTTTTATACAAAATGAAACACTTATGGTGTCAATTTTAATAAATACGTTTTGAGTGCGCATTGAAACAACGCGATGTCTGTCCTTTAATATTCCGAACAGTTTCATAAATTACCCGGGTATTTAAATTTTCGCATAAATGCATCAAAACCCGAGGGCTATTAATAATTAATCGTTAAAGTTAGTTGATGAACAAGCGTGACACGCGCACGCTGGACAGTCCGCGGCCTCGGAACGGTATATCTCACGTAAGCGGAACGAGCACGAGCCACGGGCAAACAGGCCCGACCGCCTCCTATCGACGAATCGAAGTCTGATCGCGAGCCGGACAAGGTCCCCGGTTGAAATACGATAGAATAGCACCCGGCCGAATTGACCTCTACGGATCCGACGCGTTTGGTGTTACACTAGCCTCGCGCATGGTATTTTTGGAAATGATCTCCTCCGACGGGAAGAGAATTTCAAGCCTGACGTTACAATAGTAACCAATTCAAAACCAGAATCATCGACTGTCATTAATACGACCTTTATCAAAAATTATCATTTCTGAAACGTTTTTTATATTTTTACAGATCTTTTTAATCTCACGATTTGAAATTCACGTTAATTTTTTATATGCTCTTATGGATTGGATTTAATAAGACATTTTTTTTTTATGCAGAAAAATCCTCAGTTTAATTATTACTTTAAATTGTTAAAGAAATATTAATTATAATTAATTATGATATAAAATATAAAATTAATCTGTTTATTACGATTGGTCCTTTTTTTTTAGCACAGATGAATTTATAGTAACGATAATGAGCGGGCAATATTTATTACGCATGAACATAAAAAATGGAATTTTGCGGAATTTCTGTTACGTATTAAAAATGGTGAGGCTGATATCAGATAGAAAAAGCGATGGATAATTAAGAATACGGTTTAGAGTGCAGCCAGCGTGATGCAACGAATTCGTTTACGTTTGATGCATGTACATACGTTGGATAAGAGTGTCTAAAAAAAGAAAACGAACGAAATATATATTGCCGTGTTTACGCTGACGACGATACAGGCAATTTATTTGACGCGTGTAAGCAAATCGTCAACGGGACCCGGACACGTGACGAAACGACGCGATGATTTATACTCCGCAAACAAGCTGTACACATAATTGATTCAAACTTTGGAAACGTTTGACAGGCAAATTCGAAAATACCCTTTTACGGTGAGCAATCAGTCGTAAAACACCCTTCTTGTTTAATTGCGATATTTAAACGCCGCACGTCTTTTCACACTTGCGAAAGATCGAAAGGCTTAGTGGTTTAAACTAGCTTCGATTATTTTCGAGATTCGACGTATAGACAAATGGGAAGGTAAATTTGCTTTCACGTTATCCCAGATTGACTGTTATGATCGTCACGAGATGTAGAAATTAATTTACCGGGAATTGAAAACGATTTGCAACAAATTCTATTTCAATAAATATATTTACACAATAAATATTCAATATATAATAATATATTGAATATAATTGAATATATATATTGAATATTATATATTATATATTATATATCGAATATAATATATATTGAAATAAATATATTTATTGTGAAATAAATATATTTATTGAATGAAATATATTTATTGAATTGATGTAAATATATTTATTGATGTAAATATATTTATTGATGTAAATATATTTATTGAAATAAATATAATTATTGAATTTAATTATTGAAAAATATTTACACAATAAATATATTTTTTTTGTTTGATTTCGTGAGTTCAACTCGTAATCATGCAATGAACAAATACATTTATAATATTCTTAATCACTATTTTTACAATGTTATATTCATATCAATTTTTTCAATATAGCCACAACATGTATTGTTAATTTGATATAAACTTAAGAAGGCAATTTGTAATCATTAGACAACATCATTGATTGCTCCAAATATAATTTACATTCGATCCTTATTTATTTATTTTTTTTATTTTAAGGCATTTTTAATTTCCTTAAGGAAACTATTTTGCCTTCAAAGATCTTTATACATTTCATACATTTTATATTATATTATATTATATTATATTTTATATTATACATTTTATATATTACATTTTATATTATACATTTGAAATAAATATATTATTATATATTGAATATAATTGAATATATATATTGAATATTATATATTATATATTATATATTGAATATAATATATATTGAAATAAATATATTTATTGAATGAAATATATTTATTGAATTGATGTAAATATATTTATTGAAATAAATATATTTACACAATAAATATATTTTTTTTGTATCATTTCGTGAGTTCAACTCGTAATCATGCAATGAACAAATACATTTATAATATTTTTGGTCACTATTGTTACAATGTTATATTCATATCAATTTTTTCAACATAACCACAACATGTATTGTTAATTTGATATAAACTTAAGAAGGCAATTTGTAATCATTAGACAACATCATTGATTGCTCCAAATATAATTTACATTCGATCCTTATTTATTTATTTTTTTTATTTTAAGGCATTTTTAATTTCCTTAAGGAAACTATTTTGCCTTCAAAGATCTTTATACATTTCATACATCATTTAAGCCTTATGATTATTTACCACTTGTTAAGGTAATATAGTATTAAAAACAAAGATTACAATTTTTTAAAAACAATTGGATAATTCTACATAGATGTACATCTTTATACATTTCATACATCATTTAAGTCTTATGATTATTTACCACTTGTTAAGGTAATATAGTATTAAAAACAAAGATTACAATTTTTTTAAAACAATTGGATAATTCTACATAGATGTACATCCTTATTTTTCTATGCACAAATTCGATTAAATTTTGCACAAATTTGTAAATGAATGACGGTATTGATGACGCTACAACATAAGATTCACGTAAGTTATTAATACTAACTATATATAAATCAGATATCAAATAAATTTCAAGATATCAGATATTTCATCTGAACTATTTTATTGTTTGAAATGAAAGGACGAGTGAAGCTTTCGATTTTTGACGCGATAATACGAAAGGTCAGAGGGGCTTTTATTACTTGATGCAACGAGATGAAAGGACGAGTCAAGCGAGGGTTAAATTAACTTGAGGTCGTAGATTTCTTGCGCGGTAATTCGAAAGGTCACCGAGGCGCTTTTTACCAGGCAGTGCTCCGGGCGAGCCTTGATTCGACGTCAAAGATGCTTCAAGGATCCGTCGCAAGGACGAGACCGGCCCAAGGACAGCGCGTTAGTAGAAAAGTCGTGGTCGATTTTGCGGGTCTCTATCTTGTTTTCGAAAAAGTCAGGCACGCGTGTCTCACAGATTGCCAGCCGTTCGAGGAAACGTGAGTCAAACCGCTGACATGTCAGGTCTATCTTACAAGTCTTCTCAGAAAGAAGTTAACTCTATTCTATCTAGCGTCGCGGTAAATCGACCTCTTCCACGAACCGGAAGCTCAATTTATAACGGAATTCCAAAGAACTGGTTCCCTGTCGTCGATTCGTATTTTTCACCAATTTCAAAATGTCGATCTAAATCCAATTTATTATCTATAGAACTTCGTCATACGTTCTGCTCTCTCTCTACATTTATTAATAATCCTGCCTTCAAAGATTTGCTTGTAAAAATTGTTTATGTCTTTTCATCTGAAGAATGTCTTCATTAAAACTATTCACTTATTGATATATTTATCATATGATACAGTTATTAATAATTCTGACTTTAAAGACTTACTCGCTAAAATTGTTACATAAAAATTGTTTATATTCTTTCTTCTGAAGAATATTTTTATTAAAAGTACTTGCTATTTATTATATGATTTGTTAATTTGTTGTGATTGTATTGTTCACTATAATTGAAATAGAATTGGAAATTTCTGTCAGGGTTCTTGATAGACAGCTGCCTTATGTTCTACTTTTCATTTATTAATAAATCTAACAAACTTAAAGGTTTTTTTCATTGAAGTTGTTACGTGAAAATTGTTTATATTCTTCTATCCGAAGAATATTTTTATTAAAACTACTTATTGTTTATTGATACATGTATCACATGATACAATTACTAATAATATTGACTTCATAAACTTGCTTATTAAAATTGACGCATAAAAATTGTTTATATCCTTGTATTTGGAGAATATTTTTATTAAAACCATTTATTGTTCATTATATGATTTATTAAATCTTTGTAACTATATCATTTGCTATAATTAGCATAGAATTTGGAATACCGATTAAACTTTTTGATAGATAACTGCTCTATGTTCTGCTTTTCACTTATTATTATAATTTTTATTAATAAATCTAACAAATTTCAACATTTTTTCATTGAAGTTGTTACGTGAAGATTGTTTATGTCTTTTCATCTGAAGAATAATTTTATTAAAACTATCCACTATTTATTGTACAATTTATTAAACGGTTGGAACTACAATTGTAATTTTCAGGGATTAAAGTTGTTAAATGTCGATTTATAAAGAATTCGTCCTTTGCTATTAATTTAGTAATACTTATAACGACTTAGAAAACTGCTCATTTTTCATTTCTAAATTGTTACCCTTATTTTATCTAATATTATTGTAAATTGACCTCTTCTACGAATTGGAAACTTAAGTTATAATGGAATTCTATAAAACAAGTCTTATCTTTGATTTTGTATTTTAACGAATTTATAAATGTCGATTTAAGTCCAATTTATGATGGAGTTCTATAGAATTGGTCGTACGTCCTGCTGTTCATTAATAGTTCTAACAAGTTCAAAAACAACCTCATTCGTTATGCTATTCGAAATTGCTATACATATCAACATTGTTTATGTTCTATCGTCTGAAGAATAATTTTGTTGAAATTAAACCAAGTTTACTGTATAAATTATTTCATATGGTTGTGACTATATTACTTACTATAATTGAAATAGAATTTGAAATAATGATCAGAC
>SMSR01014628.1:0-11078 GCA_019453355.1 Ceratina japonica | reverse complement strand
GTATGGGTCGTCGACGCGGTCAATTCGGATGGCGGAGTCGTAGCGACGTATACCATAACGATTAGAACTTGTAGAAACAATAGCGTGTAAAGCAAGACCAGTTTCCCATCTAGGCGGGGCTGCATGGCACTACTCTTTTCTATCTTAGTTAGTCTGATTCCTCATTTTAAATACAATTTCACTTTGATCATGACATTTTCGTTAAAAGGAAGCTCCGCCCCGAACCGCGCACATGATCAATGCGTACCTGTTCGAATTTCAACAGAGATCGAAATTCAGTTTACTTTATCCTTACGAGATTAAAAAAAATTCTGTTTTTACTTGTAAAATGTACGGTGAACGGTTTTCGACAACAATTTCGCCGCAAGGCATGCGTGCATGATTCATAGTGTCTATCGGAAGGGTGTATGAACTCACAATGTAGCCAGATGATGCGTGTGTCTTCGCGTGGTGACGTTTAAACCGTGACGTCACCGCTCCCCGACGTGCCATTTAATCGGAAATGGCACCCAATCGCACGCTACGACTTGTTTCGACGAACGAGGCGGCGTGTCTCTCCTCAACCGTGGGCTTCCTCGCGGCGCAACGGCACATGTTCTTCTAGCCTCCTCGAGTCCGATGTCGGCGTGAAATAGGGACCCGTTCCACTTAAGGCGTTCCGCAGAGGTTTCTTCGGGACAGGGCCAGCTGCTGCCGTGCGCCGGGTGCAGCCTGTCTGAGACAAACCAGTTGAAAAACCACGCCCGAGTGCGCTACGCAACCTCTTTTCGCGATCTCTGCAACTATGTACGCGTACATATGTACCTGGCCGGCAAGCGCGGTTGCAACCCTTCCCAACGCGCACGCGTCCTCAACAATGTAGCAACTAACGACTGTTTAACGTGTTTAAACAATTTATTCTTTTGCCCGATTCCGATTTATAAATCTATGTCACTCGTGTACAGAAATATTCTATCGAATTTCATTTTTATTTCTGTTAGATTCGTTCCTCGTTTAGCTCATGCTGCTTTTTATTGATGATATCCGGCGTGATAGATTAATGTATATACGTAGAGAATTTATTAGTCTAGAAAAAGGCGAGTGATAAATCGAAGTCAGCTGAGGTTAATGCATACAAAGATAAGGAATTGATTAATCACTACTAGTGTCAGCTATTGCACTCAATATGATCATTTTCCCAGATCAGATTCGTTCATTGTTAAGTTCATTCTTTCCTTTTTTTTTAAGGTATCCGGCGCAGGTGTTCGTAGGCGATACTTTTTGTTATCTGTCTGGGATGACGTTCGCTGTAGTAGGAATTATCGGTCATTTCAGCAAAACGACTTTGCTGTTTTTCATTCCACAGATAATTAACTTTCTATACAGCGTACCGCAATTATTTCATTTCATACCTTGTCCTAGGCACAGGCTGCCGAAGTAAGTGATAATATGCAACTGATCCTTTAGTATTCCTACACATGCGCGTAATTATTCGTAGGTATAATAAAGAGACCGATAAATTGGATATCAGTACCACGGTGTTTAATAAAAAGGATGTCGGGATTATCGGTACGACAAAATATGTATACTTGTTTCTTATGCATTAACACCCACGTAATTGTGCAATAGCGAGTCGGTTTTTCCCGCAGGTAAACTTATAACGTGGGTGTTTAGAAAATTGGGGATAGTGAAATGGCAAGAGGATAAGGAAGGTACTGTTATTTGTAACAATCTCACGCTGATTAATTTTGTGTTGACTAAAACTGGCCCGATGAAAGAATCTACACTCACATCTACTTTATTGCTCGTTCAGGTAAGATTCGATTATTGATTCGACGGTTTTCACAATTTAGAATGAAGTACATGGATTATTAAATTAAATTTTAAGGAAGAATTCTGATTTTAAGTGCCATTTTCTATAAAAGAACTATTAAACTTCTGTCATTATGTTTGATGCATAGACTTGTAGATATTTTAAACACAGTGACTTCCATTAATATTCCGACGCATTTAGAAACGGAACAACATTTTTAGGATTGGATAAAAGAACTTTATCTCCTGTGGAATTTTATATTGCATTGTATCATAATAAATTTGTTTAAAGTGAAAATGCACTAATATTCCAAGAAGACGTTCTAATGTGTTAAAAATTAATTATATGTTCCAGGTCGCTAGCAGTATGTTAGCATTCATTATAAGGTATCCTCTCGTTCCATACTTCTACGATACATGAAAATGCATGATGCATACTCAGAGGAACATACAATGTAAATATACATGATTTCCTATCTTCTTTTCATAATGAAATAATGTATATATGTATATTACAATATATAGCCAAGTTTTTTAATGTAGAACTCTTCTCTTTCACAAATCATAATACATACGTATATTTTAAAAAGAACTGACCCTGCAAACACGCATATACTTCCGCAATTTATATTTATTAACAAATTATTGATTGTTATTGATTAATGGGGATAATATTTTGTCGTACCATTCTCAGGAAATAAAATATGTTCCTTCCACAATGTGCTAGATATCGGGATAAAACGAAATAAAGTTGAATAATAACAACAATATTAATATCTTTATATATAAATTTTACATGACTTACTTAAAAATGTTTTTATAAGCTTTATGTACATACAAAGTAATACAAAATACAGTTTCGTAATTAGAATTATGGGTAAACTATTACAAATGATCAGTAAACCATGTGAGTTTTCAATCAGTAAAATTTCAGTATAAAATACAATGCCCTCTATAGAACGAAAACTTTTTTATGATTAATTATGCAGCTGAAATAGTGAAAACGAAACGGTGAGACGAGCAGGATTGATTTTTTTACGAAAATTTAAATAAACAACAATTATAGTGATTGTAGGCGTTCTGTCTTTGTAGAATCTTAGATCTAACAAGAACGAATTAAATATACCGTAAATGCAGCACTCGAAAGTCTCGATTGTAGAAACCATCGAAAAAATCTACTAAAATAAAACAACTAAAAAAATAACAACGTTCAACTTTTCCTCATTCACTAAGTACTTGAGATTTCTTCTTCAGAAGTCCTAAGGGGAGATTCTTCGCCCGAAAAATGCATAATTTTGTTAAACTGTACCCACTACGTTTGTGTGAATTGTTTTTCCTGACAAGTATTTTCTGATTATAGCAATACTTTAACACCAAAACATACATTTTTATAGTTCAAATATATAAGAATATATTATCAAAGTGTGAAATTGGTTACTTCCATTTTACATAATTAACAGAACTCTGCATTTTTCAGGCTCAGGAAGCAGAATCTCCTTTTAAGGCTCAATTAATTAACGAGCTAGGCTCGACGCCTGCGAAAGCAATTAACGAGCATTGTAAAACATTTTCCACCTCTTTATCCTTTCCTCTTCCCTATTAAAACCTTGTACAAAACTATGTTCATGAATCGTACCGTTATAATACGAAAGTTCACTCTTTAGTTCTATTGACCATGCATACGGTTTTATTTGAATCTTTCCGGCGCAGTTTTATATGAAAACTTATTGAACAGTCTGAAGGTTCATCATTCCGTCCAAGCCTAGTCTCTCTTTTATCGTCAACTGCGTTCTCGCGGCGTCCCTCAAGCTGAAAATATGCGTTAGCTCCATAGCCGTGCGACCCAGCGCTAAGGCTTGGTCAAATAATTTTACTGCCTCTTCTATGTTGCCTCTGTTCAAAGATTAAATAAAATTTGAAAATGTACAGACAAATTATCAAGGAGTAAGAGAAAGTAGGCATTAACCCTTAAGGGGTCATGGGCACATTTGTTCGAGGTATCAACTTACCTTTGAACTTCAATTGTTCCTAGAGTCTCATATCCAAATTCGCACTTGTCGTCCATTTCCAATGCCTTAGAAATGTACTCGACAGCTTTCTCGACATTGCCGTTCCATTGCAATTGTAACATACCTCTGTGTACATACACCGTAGCATTATTCGGATCTTTCTCGATTGCTTTAGCGAAATAGGAATCGGCTTTCTCGTAATTCTGCATTTCGGTTAATATCTGTAATTATAGACAATTAAAAGTCTGATCGTTAAGGGTTAAAACAATTCGTTCCGTACCTGTGCGTATAGAGTGTAACACTCGGGGCAGTCGGGGAACTTTTCAAAAGCCACTTCGAAACCCTTTAAAGCTTCCTCTATTATTCGCTCGTTTTTACTCACTATACCGCAATGATAATCCGCATAACATTTTTGTACAAATGCCACTCCAAAGTTAGGATTATATTCAACAGCCTTTCTAAAATCTTCTCTAGCCTGCTCTACCTTGTCCATAAGTAAGTTCACCTGTAATTCAATTATAACAGTGATTTACCACATCTAGGCTTGAAGTTATAGTCGTTTCTCGCACTTGGCACTTAGCATTCAAGTGTGTCTCACCGTTATTAATATGTGTAATGAATGCGGAACAATGGGACACACTTGAGTGCTAAGTTCCAAGTGCGAGAAATGACTATAACTTCGAGCCCTAATGTCTTATAAACAATTTTATCTTCAATGTTTAGTCTCTCAACGAAGTAATACTATTAATACCTGTCCCCTGTGATGGTAAATGTCGCCGCACATAGGATCGAGTTCAGTGGCCTTTTGAAAATCTTCGAAACTTTTTTCGGGATTTTCTAACTGCATGTACAAAGTGGCCCTCTTCACTAAAGCGTTCACTCTCATATCTGCAGGTAACGTCTCATCGTCTATGATAGCTGCACAGCCTTCAAGGGCGGAGTTGTGCTCCCCTAACAGGAGGTAAAACGTGGCCCGTAAGAGTAATAATTTCATTTTGTTTGGCAGTGTATCAGGTTCTGAACTATCGATTTCTTTGGTGCAAAGCGGTATCACGTCGTCATACTTTTGTTCCTTTATACATTCTAAGATTTCCACGAAGCCTCTGAAAGTTGTTTAACATTTTTTAATAATTTGAATCTTTATGTCGTTAATTTTTATAGAAATCATATATATTTAGTACATATACAAGTCCACGCAACATGTGCACTGTTAAAAGTTGCGTGGACCACCTTGCATATACGTTTTGGGATCTCTGATTCGTAATCAACGACCCCAAAAGCCCCTAGATTAAGATTGCGAAATCAATATTACATAACACTCTTCCTGACATGAATTTTCTCTTGTAAAAAAGACATTGTTATTAATTAATTAGCACCAGAGTTCCTCTGTGGCTCGAAAGATTAAACCGAGTAACAATTAACTTAAGATACTTACGGTGATAGATTACTATAATCGTTATCTTCAAGCATCGTGAAAACAGGATCTTTTTGAAAAGTGATAATGTACGTTTTGATGAAATATTTACTAGGCATGATCGACTTCTTAGTCGCCAAATACTCCACTGCACGTTGTCTACCTGGAAAAGTTTCTCAATGATAAACTTTACATTTTATATTATATTACATGAATAACTTACCTAATCGTTTCAGAACCCTATCTGCCATTATAAGTGCAGTTTGATTAGAAAAGCCTTCTAAGATACAGGCAGCGGTAACGTCCTCCAAGGCTGTTTCCAATTCGTTACATTGTTCCATTGCTCTCGCTCGACGCAGT
Organism: Ceratina japonica; assembly: GCA_019453355.1. Classification (NCBI taxonomy): domain Eukaryota; kingdom Metazoa; phylum Arthropoda; class Insecta; order Hymenoptera; family Apidae; genus Ceratina; species Ceratina japonica. The sequence continues at coordinate 5,504 of SMSR01014628.1, read as the reverse complement.
AACGCTTTCACGTACCTGGGTTTTAATTTTAAGGCTTTTGTACAGTCTGCTTTCACAGCACTATATTTCTTCTACAATAATATGAATTTGGTCATTAATTAACAAATCTTATTTTTACGTTGCTGTCGTAAGCAAACGATAGAGAATATTACCAATTGCTCATAAGCGGCCGCCCTATTTTGATAAAAAATAGCAAGGGCTTCGGTATTATCTTCAGGGCAGGTTTCAATCGCGTCATTGTATCTACTTATTGCTTCATCGTATTTTCCTATCTTGAACAGTTCATTTCCTACATTTTTAAACGTCTGCGCTCTCTCCAGTTGTGTCTACAATGATATGGTACACAAAAAGTATTCTCCACTCTTACAATCATCGTTGTTTTGCTCGTCATTTTATCCCAGAACTTTTAAGAGTTCTCTGCGCGGCTGGCCGTTAAAATAAAAATTTCCTTCAGCCTTTTTATCACATACATACATTTCTACAGCATCTTAGCTTAAGGAACTTAGGAAATACTCCAATAATCAATTATTAGACCTCGTTGATGAATTTTTACAAAATTCTGAGGTTTCTGAAGAAACTGTAAGGTTGTATGTAGTATATCAGTGAAAAATCAGTACAAACTGCAGAAATCTAAGCTACTGTACAATTTTGTTGTATCTTATATCGTATATCTATTCAAGAATCACGAATGAAAAAGAAACAGTTAAAACGAAGAAAGAGTTAAAGATAGGATGAACGAACGAGCACAAATGTCTAGGTGAACAATTTAGAAAGTATAATTAGGATGTTTATCACTAGCTGAGTATATCGTGTTCATTATTAAGGATTTCATATAATTATAATAAAACTGAATGCACAGAAATGATAAATGCCGCGTGTTGCGTACAAGACAGTTAAAACCATCAAAAGATCAAGGAATATTTCAATGTTCAATTGATCAAATAGATGTTTATGTAAAATAGATTTTTTAGACTGATACCATAAATGTTCTATTTTGCATAAGGAGTCGCGGTCTGACGATAAACGAATTAGTCATCTAAGAATAGAACTGTTCCTAACCTCTGGTTCGGACGCCGACTTCGGTAGATCGCCGGCGTCGATTGAAATTTGCTTGTCAGCCGGCGCGCCATTCTCCCTCGCGTTGCTCTTCGATTTTCCGCGTCCAGGCTTCGGCGACGGTTTTGCGCTGTTCTTGTAATACATGTAACCGAGACCGAGAGCGACCGGCGCAGCGACGGCCAAAGCGAGTTGCCATTTTGGTAATGCACTACCGGTCATGGAACTCGCGCCACTTGCTCCCGTCATTTCTTAATAATTCGTTATTGTCTCCGATTGTCACTGGCTCGCGTCGATTTCACGCTCTTCTCCTGATCTTGCCCAGACGAAAACTGGCAGTGAACGAACTTCCGTAAAGTCGACAAACCATGCGGGACACGAACACGAAATGCACTTGCAGACGAATCCTCGAACAAGCAAATCGTCTAGTACGCGGTACCACCGTCGCCTGAACGCCGCCGCTTGAAATCTTATCGATAACGGTCACGAGGATTGCCAGCTGTGCACGTGACCGATATTAGGCATTTAAATACTGAGTCACATGCACACGTATATATGTGGGATTGCTAAATTAATTTCGAAAGATTTCAATTACTACATACAACACGTATTCAATTGCCATATCATGTACTGGTAGGCGCATTTATTTTACTTATTATTGTCATATTATTCTGATGGATGCATTTATGTTATTTATTTTATTATTTTTTAGCGCCACCTAGTCGATCATTAAACGTCACAACATGGCGATGGCATTTAAACTTGATTCTAAACTTGATAGTTAAGATTTGATAAACTACATTTCATAACAGTGAGTGACGAATATTTCAATCTGTTTACATCGTCATAAGTAGTAATTCGAAAGTGGTTCAGCGAAATGAAGCAGGATAAAAATGAATCTCTACTAGACGCATTAATCGACGACAGGAAAGATGAATATCTGGCGAAATGTGAAATCTGTTTATTAACAAGTATTTTAATCGTCAGCTTCCTTGGGAATAGTCTAATATTGATATCACTGTACGCTAAAAAGCATCAGATTCGGAAAAATTTCACGAGGATGTATCTGTTCGTCGTACATTTGACCGTCGCTGATCTGTTCAACGTTTTCTTCAACATTTTGCCGGAGCTCGCGTGGAGCATCACCTTCAGGTAATAATTCATCGATTCAAATCGAAAGTAGAATGTGCGAAAGTCGAGAGCCGCTTGTAACAACCTATTTAGGTGAATAAAAGATTGAATCGTTTATTTGCAATCCTATATCTCGTCTACTTTTAAAAAGTACCTGGTCAAAATCAGATTTCAGAACGGAGCGACGCTTTGTAAAACGATCAAATTCTTACAACCGCTGGGTTCTTATGCATACACGTATTTGTTGATAACGATGGCGATCGACAGGTATTGCGCGATTTCTGATTCACTCAACTATTGCACAGTTACCTCCAAAAGATCAACGATCATGGTGTACTGTTCGTGGTTCATCGCAATCTTCTTGTGCTTGCCGCAGGTGAGCGAAGTCTTATTCAATTTTGAAATGCATACGAATGTCCTTAACTGTAGATACATTTTCTGAAAAAATTCAAGATTTCCAATCGTAGTCTTAAAAAAAATTACAGATTTTTACCTATTCGTATCAAGAAATACTGCCGAACGTATGGGATTGTTGGACAATATTCGAATCATCTTACGAGAAAATTTACATTACTTGGTAAAGAAATATCTGGATTTCATACAATTCATTAATTATTTAAATTGATATATTTATGATATTTTTTATCACTATTGTTACATTGTTATATGGATTTGAAGATTAATGGAAGTCAGTGTAGAAATCTATTCGTAGGTACAGTATTACTGTGTTCCTACTGCCTTCTATTATCCTCTTGTACACGTATATCGGGATATGTATAAACACGTGGAAAACTAACGCCATCGCAGAATTTGCTAATATTAAAAAATACAAGACTACTAATTTCCTGCAACAAAATTACAATTTCTTTGCAACGAAGATTTTAATTAACACCGCGAAGCAAACGATAATACTAATCACTCTATATCTGGTTACTAAAACGCCGTTCGTTGGGTATCTGTTATGGAGAACGTGGAACCGAAGAGCATCTTCGTCGTCTATCGATGGCAAGTTGCTCGTATAAAAAGACAACAAACTATTAGAAGTTAAGGGGGGATCCTGCTTTAGAATGTTTTGTAATGCCGAGGGAATTCATTTCCAGATCCAATTTTAACGATTTTCAAATTGTTGAATAACGCCACGGGTTGCATTAATCCTTGGATTTATTTATTGTACAATCGGGAATTACGCTCTCTATTGACAGCTTATTTTTCTAGAAGAGAAGTCTACATCTTAGCTTACGGTAAACAATGCAATGAGTTACATTTATAAATTGTGTACACGAGAATTGTATCCAACTGTTTGAACAATTAATTTTTAAATTACAAATTAATTTAATAAAATACTATTTCCATAAAACTATATAATTAAATTAGTTGCTGGTTAAAAGTGTGACTGCGCTCTTATCTATAAATTAAATAATTATATAGTTATCACTTTAGTTATCATCGTAATTAGTTTATCACTTTAGGTACCATCGTAATGATCTTCTCTTTTAGATAAAGATGTTCAACAGAAAATCTCAAAGGCACCCCCGTAGAAGTTTTTACACGACTTACGAACCGCATGAAAAATTGACCTGATTTTGATTTTAAGTAAAAGTAATATTAAACGTATTATTATTGTACATTTCCTAAATAAATCGAAACGTTCACCTCTGCGAACGTTGCTCAGATGATTACTATTCTAAATGTTCCATTTTTCTGTGACGCTACGAGTTTTACTCCGTCCACAGAAACTATTCTTCAGAATTCGTTATACTTGCATACCCCGGCTCATTAATATTTCCATCGCGCGGGCGTCTATTATGTTTCGATGTTTGCATTCCCACTTTTATTCCGATCATCCCAGAGGCTCTCATTCTTAAGGAGGCTCACAAGCAAATTAAACCGAATACTACCAACTAACTGTGTAACATAAATAACTTTATGTAACACACGCGCTCATAATAAAGTACACGTTATTGACCGCTGAGACCGAGTGACAAGTTTTCTTCATGATTCATCATGAGGCTCAGTGGACCTTTTGAAAAAGTCCCACCTCTCGCCCTAGGTGCACTTATGTTTATGTATTATACAAAGAAGACAGACTTTAACTCTTTCACATGTTATACATATTTTGTACTCTGGTTCAAAAGTTTCCTGTAAACAAAGTGAAAGTCCAAAATTTCTGATGGACATTCGAAAGTTTCGAATTTCTTCTTCACCCTTTTAATAATTATCACTAGAATTAAAGGACATTAAAAGTCGCTTAAGAAGAAACATTTTCTTTTTTTAAATGAATATATACTTTGAGAGTTACATGTATTTATTGATAGGATACGTAGCTGATTAGTGAGACCGTTTCTTTTTGAATTGAGAGCCTCTGCCGGAACACCTGAATACTTAATAAACGGATAAAATTAACATTAATAACGACTGTCTGTGACCGATCTTATCCCACGACGAATGCGTTCGACAGTCACGCGTGATATATGCGTTAGGAGTCTCGAAGAAGGTGCGTCGACAGTACCTTTGCCACTTTCTTAGTCAAAGTACCCGTAATTTCTGTTGATAAGAGTTCAAGTCTTTGGCATGGACTCGGAGGAGTACGGCAACGAATTATCGAGGAACGAGGTAAACCTTCGATCAGCCTTGCTACTGATAATCATCAAAACACGTTCCTTAAAAAATTTCACTCTGTTATATTATTTAATTTTGAATTAATGTAGTGTTGCAATATTTCTAATGTAACAAATATATTGATGCGTTTTTAAGGAAATTGAATGTGCAGAAAGTAGAGCACCGAAAATTCACAATGATTATATTCTTTAATTATGCGCGAAGGACCACGGTCTACTTGTACTAAAACAAACTGTTTAAATTTTTCAGTCTGAAAATGATAGTCTAAACGAGGAATGCGCTCACTCGCCGATATTATTGGATTTAGATAAAAATTCAAAACAGCAGCAAGAGATATTAAATCAAGAGGAGAACTCGGTGCCTAATTTACCCGGTGTCAATCAGTATTTGCAGGATCAATTAATAACAAACGGATCGGGTATATTACGTTTTTCATATGTATATTCAGTTTTTTCGTATTTGCATATTATATACTTTATATAGACGTGCTCTTATTGGTCAGTGTTTTTCGTTAACAATTAAAAAATCATGCCTCACTTCGCGTTTTACCAAAGGAAATTGTTGTTCAGGAACGCCTCAACCTTTTCCGGTTTTAACAATTTTCCTGCGACACCTTGCATGTCTATTTTAAACTTCATAAAATATTTTTTTTACAGGAGATTCGAGTGTACCTCGGAATCAAGAGTCAACGAGGAGAT
>SMSR01014625.1:22271-68157 GCA_019453355.1 Ceratina japonica | reverse complement strand
CTCGCGTAACGATGCTCGTAGGCATTGTTTCCAAATGGAATCTCACGGCCGGGGAGCACGTGAGAAGCAATTTTGGTTCAAGTGAATTATATACACCGGTCGCTGTTATACGCTGAAATTACGCCCAGCCTGCGTGTGTATTTAAGAGGAAGCTGACTGTGGCATTCGTAGCCTTTAAACCGAGTACAGAGCTTACGTTGAACCGGTTAAAGTCCCTTTCAACGATCCAATTGCTTGCTCGCTCGGTCGACTGTATGTCTGCTGACTCGGTTCGCATTCGCGGAAGTTTCACTCTTTTGACAATGGAAAATCTGGAACGGTTCTTCCATCACTCACTTACCGAACAATCGACGTTGAATGCCCAAACTTCTAACTCATACTTCGCCTATTCTTCATTATTCTCGTCGCATTTGCTTAACTTTCTCAAACAACTCACGTAGTATGTATCCAAAGGTGATTTGATTTTTTTCTATTTTTTTCAGGACAGTGCCGGGCATTTAAGGGATCGTTCGGGGAAGAATGGAGGAAAATTGACCGGTTGCGGTGGCAAATGGTGCCAATACGGTGGTTAGGAGTGTTTGACAAAGAGTGTTTATGAGATGGAAAAGGTGCTGGTGGATGGTGATGGTCGCGTGACCATGCTCTCTAAACTGTCGTTACTTAGAAGCTAATCGCAGCCATGTCGAACGAGACTAATGCGACGGACGGTTTCCTCGACTACGACATCAACGAGTCGTTCAGCCGCTTCGACTGGGCAGAACTGGCACCGGTGCTCGTCGTCTACTCCCTCACGTTCTTCCTTGGATTAATCGGTGAGCGAACGATCCATCTGTCTCGAAGAATTACTTAGGAATTTATTATCTTTTCAATTGGAGATAGATTAACTTTTTATATAATAAAAGAAACGTTGTGAAAAAAGACAGTCGAAGAAGTAAAAATAATATAGAAACTTTGATTGAGAAAATATCAGTATTAGCATTGGAATATTAAAAAATAATAACGTTGCTGTTACTCTTCTGTGGGCGAATCGTAGTTCTCTTATCACGAGTGCATAGTTGCATTGAACAGTTGGAAAAAATTATTCGGGATGACAACGCAGTGACTAACGTTATCATCGACTCTTTCCGTTTCTGTTACTCTTATCAACGCGAGATTTGATAGTTCGAGCGACAGTGTTACGTTATGCAAAGGATTTCATACTGCACTCAGAAATGATGCAGCCATTAGAAATAGGAATATTCTCTTTTTTCTAATTCTCATGTTTTGTTGAATATCATAAAGCTGAGGGCGTATCAGTTATGAAATTTTTCTAGAAAACTTATAGAAAAAGTGGATGCACATATTTTCGACTAATTTTGTTAAATAATTTTGTCTGCAGGAAACGTCGTCATTATCGGTTCGACTCTGTGCCCGAGATTGAGACCTTTACCAGCGACACCGACGAACGTGTTCCTCGGTGGCTTGGCAACGGCTGACCTTTTGCTCATACTCTTCTGCATTCCCGTTAAGGTGAGTCACCATTGACCAATGTACCAATTAGTATTTCATTTCTATATACGAATAAAGCGAAAATCGCATGTTTCCTATAATGATGTGGTGTTATACCAGTTATGATATAATGAATACAGTATAGGACATGATTACTACAGAGTTCCAAAGATAATCGTTACACTGAAAATCCAGAATCGAACTGGGAATTAACGTTAACCGCATTGAAATCGATTGTTTAATAATCTTCAAAGCGCGCGGATCAGTAAAACGCACGCATCCCCGCTGAATAATTAAAATGAAACATGCAACAACGTACGGTAGGTGACAAATCCCTGGATCTCGGACATCGCATGTAGATTACCAGATTTATTTTACGAGATCCAATCCCGCGAAGTATAATTCGTAGCATCATTAACTCGCCAACTATTGCAATTCTCGATTTCCATGGGTTCCTCGTCGTTCGATGTCCCTTTCAGTTCCCAGTCAGTCGATCGATCATTTCTTTTTCGATCCTCTGGTATTAGCTCGTGTAACTTGTTCGTGATCGACTATTTCGCAGCCGCGTCCCGTTTATCAAAACAACTCTCTTCTTTATGAACGTTGTCGCCCGTCAGCCTGTCAAATCGCGAGCTTTCGTAGCCTTCTCAAGTATGGATAACAATTTTCTATCCGAAGGGCAAACTCACTCGAGGCTATAATTCTTCTCGATGTTAGATGTGTACACATATCATAGCACTTCACTCATGTGATGTGCAAATGCATACATTATATATGGATGATAGTTTGTTAGAAAGATGTACAATTTTTTTTATATCTAATCCTTCATTATTATAGTTGCATTTGTTATTCTTCCTTCAGAATTTCTGACATTAGAGTTGCATTTGTTATTCTTCCTTCAGAATTTCTGACACTGTTTGCCACTATTGGTTCGTATTTGTTTTCTTATATTCATTATACGTATTACATCATAATTCTGGGTTTACATTTAAGGCAAATGTGTATATAATCCAAAGTAATGTAGACGTTCTGATTATTTTATCATTAGAGTTGAATTTGTTGTTCTTTCGTCAGAATTTCTGACACTGTTTGCCACTATTGGTTCGTGTTTGTTTTCCTCCGATCTCTCATGCTTGTGTTCGATTCAAGGATTTTGAAAAAGCGCCCGGATCGCGTTGGAATCATTGGTATGAGTATGAAAAGTGTTCGCTTCTGCGAGGAATCGATAGAAACCGAGACACGTTGTCTGGTGGGAACAGGGCGCTGTAACTCAGTGTCAAAACGGCGGCGCCGCGACGATCTGGCCTGAATGAAAATAAGATCGGATTGTGCCAAGTTCTAAAATTATATATCCGAGAAAACGATCCGATGCACGGTTGTCCTCTACAGTCATACCAGGCCAATTACATTTATACATAGAACGACTTCAGTGTTTTTTCTTCCTCAAGATGTCAAACTGAGAAACAATTATTTTTGTAACATAGACAAACTTCAATTTTAACATAATTCCAAATGAAATAAATAAATAATCAGAATGCAGATTTTAATCATTAAAAAAATAAGAATTTTGATTAAATTTGATCTAATCAAATTGAAGATGAGGTCTTGCTTAATATTTTTGAAGCTAAAGATAATTCCTCAGGAAATTTTGGGGAAGTAGTTAGCCATTTCTTGGAGCGCGTATACCAATTTTGTTCGGCGAGATAAAAGTATCCCTTGGCGATATTCCTGGTGGCTCGAGGGTGGGAAATAGATTGTCGAGGGATGGCTCGAGGGGTGACTTGGAAAAGCAGCTGTCTCTTGTCGACCTTATTGCTTTATGCGTGGTTACAGTTCAATTCAAGTCAGGGCATCGAATCCATGACAGTTTCGCTTTTACTATCCACAATGCGGTTCAAATACTGCAAAATTTGTGATTCGTCATCGATTTAATTCCAACTTTAATGACTATCTGCCTAGGAATTCATGTGACTTAACAAAGATTTTTCAAACAGATTTAGACTTCCTGTTCGAAATTCCTTGCATTTTAATAGAAGTTTGCATATTCTTAAATGTACGACGCTTATTCTCGCAATTAGTGTAGAATTGAATGTGTTTTAACAGTTGGTTAGTGAAATTTTAATATAACTAATTGTTTGATGACGTGCAAAGCAGGCCGATCCATTAGCTCTGAAGCTGGACGTCAGAAAGGTTTCAGCCTCCAGTCACTTAGTCAATTTACATTCGCGAAATGCTTGTTTGTTTACGCGTGTCCGTACATTTGGAACTTTCTCCGCCGGACGGAACCCGAATAACTCTCGACTCTCCTTAGTTTCTTTAATCATGATTTATCGTTTCGAAACGGGGTCGCTGCGTCCCCGGGACATCCTCGGGGCGAAATATTAAAAAAATGCAGGACAAACTTTCGTAAATGGGATTCCTGCGTTCTCCTCAAGGGTACACATTCGGGGCACCGTGAAAAGGATCCACCCCATGTTGCACCATCCCCTACATTCCTCCTATATTACGCGTATTTATTAAAAAAATTCATGCACATTTATGGCCTTTCGTCTTCATGTAATATAAAATATTATTACAATTATAATATATTATTATTATATAAAATATTCATGTAAAATATAGCTTATCTTTTTATATCGGTAATAATTTGATTATGCAAGACACAGACTGTCTGATTTTTTAACTCAATTTGCATTTTATTCTCTTTTACTCGAAAAAAGGATTCAGAAATTTTCCAGTAATTACAAGTTATGGTAAGAGCGCTTGAGTGCTACTTTAGCTCGATTACCATTACCCATCGCGATGTTGCTGGCCTCTGAGTATATACGTACGTACATATGTATATATGTAACCCGATTTATCTCGTGTTACCCGTTGGCGTAAGAAAAAGGGGGAAGTCGAGGAATAAAAGCAACGACAACGTGGTCACCCGCCAGATTTATTCCTTACGGCGGAAGAAAATTTCTCGGCCGGCTACTATTTCCTTCGCGTAAAGCACATAATAATATCCCGGGTGTTGGCTGAGCGCGGGATCGAATGATAAACAGCCGGCGACCAGTCCGTGAAAAACCCTGTCTGGCATTCGATAACAGAATAGGAAGTAGCACGAGCTTCCCGAAATACTCCAATTTCGAGTTTCTACGAATAGCGTTAACACAGGAACGAGCTTCTACTCGAGGAGTATCGGAATTTCGAAAACAACTTCTCGGTACTTTCATTAATATTAAACAGGCAATATTTCGTTTGAATCAAAGAACGTCACGAAATGCGTATCTTCGTTAATGGTTCGAAGTATAGAATATTTATTGTCATTATGTATTTGAAAATTTATCGAATGCTCGTAGTCGACGTCACGCGGAGCTTTCGGGGGAATTTGAAATGTTGATCAGGCTCGGTGCACGTGTCGCGCAATCGTCGATCCCCGAGCAGTCACAGCCGCATCCCAGCTCACGATATGCACTCGTTTACGTTCATTTACAAGGTAATTTTAGCCTATCNAGCGCTTGAGTGCTACTTTAGCTCGATTACCATTACCCATCGCGATGTTGCTGGCCTCTGAGTATATACGTACGTACATATGTATATATGTAACCCGATTTATCTCGTGTTACCCGTTGGCGTAAGAAAAAGGGGGAAGTCGAGGAATAAAAGCAACGACAACGTGGTCACCCGCCAGATTTATTCCTTACGGCGGAAGAAAATTTCTCGGCCGGCTACTATTTCCTTCGCGTAAAGCACATAATAATATCCCGGGTGTTGGCTGAGCGCGGGATCGAATGATAAACAGCCGGCGACCAGTCCGTGAAAAACCCTGTCTGGCATTCGATAACAGAATAGGAAGTAGCACGAGCTTCCCGAAATACTCCAATTTCGAGTTTCTACGAATAGCGTTAACACAGGAACGAGCTTCTACTCGAGGAGTATCGGAATTTCGAAAACAACTTCTCGGTACTTTCATTAATATTAAACAGGCAATATTTCGTTTGAATCAAAGAACGTCACGAAATGCGTATCTTCGTTAATGGTTCGAAGTATAGAATATTTATTGTCATTATGTATTTGAAAATTTATCGAATGCTCGTAGTCGACGTCACGCGGAGCTTTCGGGGGAATTTGAAATGTTGATCAGGCTCGGTGCACGTGTCGCGCAATCGTCGATCCCCGAGCAGTCACAGCCGCATCCCAGCTCACGATATGCACTCGTTTACGTTCATTTACAAGGTAATTTTAGCCTATCTATGGAACTATCCTTAACCTCGTTTCAACCGACTGCTTTTCATCGAAATCATTAAGCGTCGCGGTAGCCCTGTTTCGGTTATAAAATGGACCATAATTTCTCTGAATAGAGCCGAATCCGTGCGCGAGTCCACTGAATGAGAAGCGTCGAAGTTCCAAACTCCTATGACTAATTGCTCCATTATGCTTAGATAAGGGTTAGAAAAGGCACTTAAACAAATGAAATTAATTAAACTAAGAATCTGGATAGAAAATGCATTTAAACAGACAATTCTGAGATTTTTTGCGATTTTTTTCAGTGCAACTTCGTTCACTCTTTAATAGATTAATGGATGAAGAGTTTGGATTAGGAAGGGATTGTATGAAGGGATAAAGCAATCAGGAAGTGTCTAACTGTGTTAAACAATTTCTGTCGTGTTAATCCAGTTATCACGGCGCAAATCCCGTTTAAACTTTGCTCAGCAATTCAATTTAGGATGGAATAATAATTGCCTGTTTTTCGTAGTAAGACTGCATGTATACTTAATAGAAACTGATCATCGATTTTCGGATATTTTCGAAAGACAAATTGACGTCATGTAACACGTACGCGAGCTAGAACGCGTCGATTAATTAAATAAAATTCTTGGAAGCCTGAACACGCATACATTACGCCCACGGATCGTACAACTTTTATTCTCGAACCTGTTCCCTGAATTGGCTATAAAAACCAGGAACGCGATAGTAATAATTCTGCACGAATCATCTGCTATGTAAAAATTCTTTTCTATTATAAAATTACATATGTAAAGGAGGCGAGGGGCAATTTAAGGCAATAGCTATTAGCTAATAGCGAGAGTAAGTTATGGCAGCATGGAACCGTGTAATAGATTAGTATAATAGATACTAGATGGCTAGACGAGCATAAAAGGACATGTAATATATGTGAGGGAGGGCGAGGAATGCTGAAATACTGGTTAGAGGATTGCGACATTTTAGTGAGAGAGGAACATAGATTTCGAAATCTTAAGAAAATATTAGAAGAGAAATGGGAGAAAGGTGTGGCAAGCTGGTTAAAAGTCATGGATAGAAAATTAACAGAGGAAGGAAGGCAAGGATCCTGAAAATATATTTGTATTTTGGCGTCATTTAGATAAATGAGTATAAATGCGATTTTATATAAAAAAAAAGATGTTTTATTCATTTTGTATCGATTTTATAGCGGACTGGCATATGAACATCGATAAAGCGAGATTGATTAGCATATTTATAAGGCGAATCGTACAAACATCACGAGAAGAAATATAGAAATGTGAGGAAGTACAACTAATCTTCTTTTTCTAAAGTATGACATCCACAAATGGCGTTCGACGGTAGAATACGCGCAGGCTGATGGCACGTATTGAATATCTGAGTCGATGATAAACGGTTGTATTAAAATTCAGGAGGATAGATGGAAGAGTTCGAGATTCGCTTGCACGTCAGCTGTTAGCGATTTCTGTTCATTTTTTCGCGGCGGAGACCTTTTATCGACGTTTCGCCTAGTTTAAACGGTGACCCGAATCTCGTGGGAGCAACAGGTACGCCGGTGATGCGAAGCAATTTACTAGGAAGCACATCGTAATCTGTCACTTTATTGCAAAATTATGAGGCAGTATAGTAGATTCCATTTCGCGAGTTTACTGCCTTCTATGCCGGACTTATGGCAAGAGGACTGCAGTTTTCTATATATTTTTATTATTATTTATATTATTATATTTATATATCGATACATTTTCAAACGAAATAAAAATTGAATAAGAATTCGATCAGAAGCTATATAAAGCACGTTATCATCTTTTCAAGTACATTTGGAAAATTTAGAATCTACAGAAATAATCTAGAAAAGATGTATGTTGCCATTGGAAAAAGACTCTATTTCTCGTGGATGATTTCAGAGCGAAATCACGTCACCGATGAAAAAATAAGTCAATCTTCTTAAAATACTTTTCAAAAAGGCTCCAGAATTTTTACTAGCCACGAACGGATGATAAGCAGACTGTGGATTTTAGTTAAAAATTATTATTCTCAGAAGTTCAGCTACTTTACATGATGCTCTCGATTAAAATAGTCATTTGAGATTCGAGTCGACGCTGATTATACCTGACCATGAATGAACGCGTAGTTGCGTACGGATGCATTTAGTGAATGAGTGTCTGTTTATACATTGACCTGTACTACTTGCTCGCCTCCGCGAATAATATAATCAGCTTTCGCTGTTATTCGCTGAGCTTCCTATTTAAAGTTATCGATCTCCCTGCATCGGGTCTCTCCGCTTTATTTCATCCAATCGTTTTCCGTTTCCCACCCGACCCTATTACGGGCTCCAAAACCGTGTATCGGACTGCTTTCGCGCAGAAACTTGGATCTGCGAATTGTTTTTATCCCCAGACTGGTATTAAAAGTTCTCGACCGCTGGGAATCCGGGAAGAGCTCAGTGCGTCTAACAGAGGCATCTCTCTCATTGAATTGCGAAGCGGAATGGAAATGAAGGGAAAAGTTACGCGAAAATATTCGATTGGCGGTCAGTTGTTCCCTCGGACGGCTAAGCTTGTTCGCCGCGGGTCTTTGCGATAGAATGCTTTTATTTATGCGGGTGCTGTTTTATTCTAGTCTTATTGAGCCAAGAATAAAACTTGATTTCCTTGAGTTCCTTGATTTTTGAAAAATTTGATCATTCGCTCCTAATCCTACAAATTTTACTTTTTCTTTTGTTTTGGTTAAATTATAATTAAATTAAACTAAATCTACTCTAAAATAAACGTAAAATGAATTGACTAGACATAAAATAAATATAAAGTAAACAGAATCTTTCTTTAAAATGAAATAATTATTAATCAATCTGTTTATAAATATTAATCAAATCTCATGGATTTTTGGAATAACGAGATTATAAAAAGTTTTTCGCGTAAAATTGGTTTTATGAGAATCGTTTCCTGTTTGGCAATCCGGACAGACTACTTTTTTTCTCCCCTTACAAGTGTACCCTGATGACTTTTTGTAACGAGGACTCTATTGTTGAGGGTGGATTAAAAAGGCTAAACGTTGCTCGTAAAGCATCGTGGCCATGCGTCTTGGCATCCGTTCTTGGCACTTGGCACGGTGACAACCGTTTGAAAAGCTCCCTCGCGGAAGTTTTTTGTCGTCCGCGCGAAGACCGCTTGTAAAACGTGGCGTCTAAAATAAAATTGTTATTTTTACGAAATCCCCGCGTTTCGCCAGTACAAACAATGGGAATTCTCTGTCAAAACGGCGAGGCTGTGATACCGAGCCGCTGTCAAGTTCCTCGGAAACACGACATTAATCTTGCCCTGTCATCGATTTTTTTTAGATTCAAGACAAAAAATATATACGCTATTTTTCGATTCTGAGGCCGAATGTCCAAGTTTAATGGAATATATTTAATGCGAGATCGGGGGGTGTCGATGGCCGTGTATATTTAGCGTTCCGGGGAGCTTTCACCTATTTAGATCGCTGTTCGATTCGCGTTGGCGTGAAATGAAACGCGGCGGACGGGAAGCTAGAAAAAAGCGGCGTTANGTACAAACAATGGGAATTCTCTGTCAAAACGGCGAGGCTGTGATACCGAGCCGCTGTCAAGTTCCTCGGAAACACGACATTAATCTTGCCCTGTCATCGATTTTTTTTAGATTCAAGACAAAAAATATATACGCTATTTTTCGATTCTGAGGCCGAATGTCCAAGTTTAATGGAATATATTTAATGCGAGATCGGGGGGTGTCGATGGCCGTATATATTTAGCGTTCCGGGGAGCTTTCACCTATTTAGATCGCTGTTCGATTCGCGTCGGCGTGAAATGAAACGCGGCGGACGGGAAGCTAGAAAAAAGCGGCGTTAAACGTGACGTGGAAATAAGGCAATCACTAGGCTGGAACCAGATAAAACGGCAAAAAACCCGTCGACGATCGATACCGTCGGAAGTAGCCAGTGTAGCCGGAAATTCTGTCGTTTGTCTTCCGTTGACACCCTCAATGTTGACCCAACTGGGCTGGCGACTAAACAATTACCGATGCCGATTAATGGTGGCCGAGTCAATCTTTCTTCTATAGTTTCATTTCAATTCAGTCTATTTATAAAAAAGTAGAAAAAGCACATCAACGTTTATCAGGTATTCATTGCATATTATAATTATCAAATAAAAACCAGGTTTATTGTCCTGAAAGTAAAAGTAAAAATATATAAATAGTTAATAGATTGAGAAATATGAATAGTGTATTTCTTCCTTTTACCCACAAGAATAGAATTAATTATAAAACACATTCATCTATAATTTCAACTATATTGGTGTCAGGTAGTGAGATTCATTGTCATTAATCAGCCAGCACGAAGTTACTAGACATGTCGACAAAAGCTTTAATTGGCTATTACAGAACCGCGAAATGTTTCGTCCAAGTAACGAAAGGGTTAATAATCGTGTCGAGAATTTAATAATAAGCTCGTTCCTTCGGTGCAACTTGTCTGATCCGTGTTGGTTTATACTACTTAACTTTGGCGTACCTGCCAGGCATTTTCAAGTGACGTGTTCTACACAGAGTTCCCAGCGAGTTGCTATTCAAGTTCAGGATTTATTAAACTATAACTCCCTCGTGATTATCGCACTGTTTCTCAAGTTACTTTACTTTNAAATTCTGTCGTTTGTCTTCCGTTGACACCCTCAATGTTGACCCAACTGGGCTGGCGACTAAACAATTACCGATGCCGATTAATGGTGGCCGAGTCAATCTTTCTTCTATAGTTTCATTTCAATTCAGTCTATTTATAAAAAAGTAGAAAAAGCACATCAACGTTTATCAGGTATTCATTGCATATTATAATTATCAAATAAAAACCAGGTTTATTGTCCTGAAAGTAAAAGTAAAAATATATAAATAGTTAATAGATTGAGAAATATGAATAGTGTATTTCTTCCTTTTACCCACAAGAATAGAATTAATTATAAAACACATTCATCTATAATTTCAACTATATTGGTGTCAGGTAGTGAGATTCATTGTCATTAATCAGCCAGCATGAAGTTACTAGACATGTCGACAAAAGCTTTCATTGGCTATTACAGAACCGCGAGATGTTTCGTCCAAGTAACGAAAGGGTTAATAATCGTGTCGAGAATTTAATAATAAGCTCGTTCCTTCGGTGCAACTTGTCTGATCCGTGTTGGTTTATACTACTTAACTGTGGCGTACCTGCCAGGCATTTTCAAGTGCCGTGTTCTACACAGAGTTCCCAGCGAGTTGCTATTCAAGTTCAGGATTTATTAAGCTATAACTCCCTCGTGATTATCGCACTGTTTCTCAAGTTACTTTACTTTCAACCCGAGTTCGCGTGTCTCACGTGCAAACATTTCCTCAATTAATTATTAAACTCGCATTAATCGTTTAATTTTTCTCTTTTGAATTCACACCAACATCTCATCTCATTTTCACTCTCTTAAGTATTTTCCCTTGTTATAAAACCGCATCGAACTTGGGTTTTTAAAACTTTGTTTCGTAGTTTTAAGACTTCGTTCTCATTGTCCGGTTCACAATTTTTCTAGCGTATTTCCCTGCCATCTTTTTTGGAATAAACTCACATTTCCCATGCCATCGTTCAACTTCAGAACCAGTTTATATTTACATTAAATTGCTCGTGCATTTTTCACCGCATCCCGGCTACGTAGAATTTGTAACGAAATCCGTGTTTTTGTTGCCCGAAATTCGTGTATGAAATCTGCGTGCGTGAGAGCGTGTTTCCATGCGAAGATTGGATGTATTCATATTCTCACCATCGTATTTTAGCGATGCTTATTTACGCTTTTACGTCGGTTTTTTAGTCCAAATTTAAAAATAGTTTATGAAGTATTAATTAATTTATGACGAGTACAAAATAGAATTTTGCCTTTTTTGGTATAGCCTTAAGAATGAATAGGAAACTCATTATAATATATCGAATATAATTATTGTAGCAACAAGGACAATAAATAAATGTAAATACGTATATACATACATTTCTATATAATATTGATTTATAATTTTTCATTATTTTTCTCATTAGCATTAAAAAAATGTCACTTTTAAATGAACACTTTTCTACTTCAGTTAATTTAAATCATGAGGTGATTATACAGGAATTTCTCGCAATTTTGTCGCCGATTGTACCTGCACTTTCTTAACAAGCAGAGAGCGTATTTCGCTCGCAAAGTACGTAACAACGGACAATTTGTCTCGCGGGGGCAGCTCGTGTACGGGTAAAAATACCGTCGCGATTACATTTTTTCCTCTCTGCCTGTTCCCATGCCCGGCGACATTCTTGTTCGAGTGGTAAATGCCCGGCGACGACAATAAAATGTTAAATGCGAGACTATGTACAGCGGCGAGGAAATGTTTTACACTTAAAAATGAGTCAATGCTTCAGCCTCAGTTCAGAGAAGTTACTATAAAAAATTTAGGATTTTCGATACAAGATTTAAATTATTATTTTCCATTTAATATTTTGCTGTAACAATAGCTCTGATTTATTCATTACAAATGTTTTTTAGTTAATAATACTGAATTAAATGAAGAAATAAATTCGAACAGGAAATTGTCAGTCACCTCAATCAATCATTTATTTCATTTTCGACATTTTCATAAAAAATGAAAAACGAACAAAAGAAATATCGGATTGGGAAATCGTTATCTCTGTGCCATATTTTTGTTTTGCGGGCCGTTTCGCAGTAAATGCAGACGGATATGGTTTAACAATATCTCGTTAAAAAGCCGCGGGCGGTGTGATGGACGGGACGTATTGCAGCTTCATTGGGGAACAATTGTGTGGTAATTCGTTGCGATGCATCACGCATGGCGCGATTCCGTCGGCGTGTGCACTGTCGGCGCGCGCCGAGAATTGAAGCGTGATGCTATTTTTCCCTCTCGGTTGATCGATCCCGGAACCGTTTTCCCGGAAAGAATGATGGAGCATGAAGAAACCGAGCCAAGAATATTGGGACCGCCGGATTCCGTGTCAAGGACGAGCTCCTGTGCTTGAGTTCACGAGAGAATAAACTTGCGCAAGGACCAGTTTTCGATCGTGAAAGGAGCGAAAAAACAGACCCTTTATCTTTAAATTATGGTCATCACTTTAAAATGTCGAAAGTTCTGATTCTTTATCTAAAGTTCTTCTCATTCTTCATTTTTTATTCTCTAAACAGAGGAATTTTATACGAAAACTAAAGTTCTTCTGGTTCTTTATCTAAAGTCCTTCTCATTCTTCATTTTTTTATTCTCTAAATAGAGAAATTTTAAACGAAAACTGTATTAAATTTTATAAAAGAATATTCACTGGAAATGCTTGGGTCTTTGAGTTCTGTTCTTGATTCTGTTCTCTAAGATTTCAAGCCTCGAGTATTAAGACTTGCATTCGCTTTCCAATCTCGTCTGCAATTTTGGATTCCGTCGTCAGGTCGTAAGGTTTGATTGCGAAGGAAACGGGTGCCCTTTAGGCGATAGCGACGGTGATACCAGCCCGTGACAAACGCTGGCCAGTAATAAAATGATAATAATGCCGGGATATTACGCGCGACAGTTCGAGAACTTCGAATAATATTCAAATGAAGAAATCATGTAAATCGTGGATATGCAAGGTCATTATTTCTCCGTGCACATTTCAGTTGCGATGCAAAAGTAAATTGCAAATGCTTTATTAGTTTAGTCAGAGGAGACCGTGTCTATTGAATAATTCACGAGATCTGTGCGTCTAACAATTCTTTATTTTTGTGAGTCAAATGTGGATAGGGAAATTTTTCAATTTCACTCTGATCCTCCGCCCGCTCCCCCCACCTTTTGATAATCGCTTTCAAATTGTATGCTATAAAAAGTCGCAACCCTTTCCGAAACTACAAAAATCACGTAGGAGTCCAAAATCGAATGGGCGAACATTTTTAGGAACACCCACGAGATTTTCTGGCTTTGATCATTTCACGACCTATAGAAACTTTTCTCCAGGGATTCATGGGATTTCACGCAAAAAAGTCACCGGATACATTGATGAGCCATTCGTATTTCGTCCCAAAAAAAAGAGAACGATGGTGCTTGTCCCTCCGCAGGGACCATAGTCGCTCCTTGACAGACATAGGCCGGTGGATGAAGAAATTACATGGGGATCGGTTGTTGGGGTTAGATCTACGTAACCTTGTTACACCTGGCCTTCGCAAATTGGTCCTATCCAATTTTTTCATTAACACTATATTTATCTGAATTTATTTGATACTTTCTGAGAATTAGTCGCATATTCTTCAGTATTAAAAAACAGAGTGGAGTATCAGTTGCATTGATATCTGGGAATTGAGAGTAGATCAACTTATAGCAGTTTTTCTTGTTATTTTTTTATCTGTATTACAAACATTAAATTTTATTAATATTAAGTACAGTTTAATTAATATTTGAGAACAATGTAACAACACTTTATATGTATATTCTTTATTGTTGTTGTAATATTTATAATCAAGGATAGATGGTATTAAAGATAGAACTGGTAGATAAGAGATCGTAACCAACAGTCTGTTTTGAATACATATAGGTCGTTTCTTAAAATGCAAACGCAGTTTCCATCGGTGGCATCTCCTCACGCGGCTTCTTATTAGATCGGAGGCAGTAACGATAGCGGAAAAATAGTTCCCCTGTTACGGGGCACTGCAAACGTTATCTCTTTGGGCCGATGAGCAGGAAACAGGGAAGATGGAGCGCACTACAATTTCATGAAATTTTTATGAAATCCTTTACCTCTTGGTTGCGTCGTTTCCTTCTCTGGTAGCTTCTTGAATCTCGAAATTAAGGCGGGACGAAAATACAAATCTCTCTGTTCTGCAGCAGATTTATTTTTATCACCGGCGGTTGGTTTTTTCTTTTCCTCCCCCGAGAATCTTACTATCGCATTAGCCGCACAAGGAACGGTTATTGCGACGGGATCTATCTTGGGAACGATCTCTTAATTTTAATCTTAAGGTGATTTAGTTTCTACCCGTCGTCGCCGTCGTCGAGTTAGCCTCGCGCGCTTAAAGAGGATGTTGGACTCGAGCATTGTTTCCCCATTGGAGATAGAAATAGCATTTACTTTATTCAGTGTCTCGCACTATATTTCTTCCGCGAGCAACATTGCCTTATATGCTTGCAATTTTCGTTTTTAATAAAAGTTTCATTTTTCGTCAGACGATATTAAACTCCTCGTTTCCTTCAATTTTTTAAAAGAGTGATTCTTGAAATAATATTATATATACAATATTCTTGAAATAATATTATATATATAATATTCTTGAAATAATATATACAATATTCTT
Source organism: Ceratina japonica (assembly GCA_019453355.1). Classification (NCBI taxonomy): domain Eukaryota; kingdom Metazoa; phylum Arthropoda; class Insecta; order Hymenoptera; family Apidae; genus Ceratina; species Ceratina japonica. Next base: position 53,105 of record SMSR01014625.1, on the reverse strand, counting down.
GAACTAATAAACATTCTTTGGTTTTATGTTATAGTGATTAGAATTTAGTTAAATATTTACTAGCTAAAATTAAATTTTGTGATTATGCATCTTATTGTCTTAACGAGGCAACTTTGGAGGCGCCTCGCAGTGAACGGAAGCACGTGCACAAGTGCATAGAATCACTCTTGAAACTTCTTCGGTTGACTCTTAGAACTCTTTATCATAAGTGGCCTAATTTATGATAAGAAACCAGCGGCGTAATGAAACTCTCGCAATATAGACTTTATATTTATTATTCATTGAATTCTACATGAAAAAACGAAGATTGTTAGCAGATCCATTTAATCAGATAGGATTAAATTCCCAGTGGGTCGGATCGATTTTTTGGAAATCGTTAACAAGATTGAAACTCGAATCCGGGTGGAAAGCATCAATTTTCATAGTAATTTTTCACCGGGCTGATCGACGACTGGTCATTTCGTCGCGCCGTTATCTAGTCCGGCGGTAAGCTAAAAAGCATCGGCGAAGAGTTAATTTACGAGCGAACCGTTCGGGTCGATCCTCGGACGTGATATTTCACGTAAACCGATACCACCGAACAGATTCAACCCCGCTAGCTTGGATTCCTTTATTAAGCAAACAACGATTCGCCTTAATCTCTCGGTATAAATCATACGAAATATTCTCGCAGAAATTATGGAAGTTCAGAGGTCGGTGACTAAAATTCATGCTCGAATCGTTTTAATGAATGCAATTTATTGCTACAGGGACGGGCGGATTAATTAATACGAAGTCGTGAAACGCAAATGGTTTCCCCGGGGGTTTGTTAAAATCGTAGTTACGGAAGTTTATCGTAAGTAGCCGCGGCGCGATGGGTTACCATGCCTTTATAAACGACATCACGGGCCACTTTCGAAACATTTACGAGTTTTCCATGGCATTACGGGAATCCCTATTAAGAAGTTAGAGCGCAGTTACGCATCCGCTATAAACAAGTATGTGTAAGCGGAGTTGTTACAACTCCTAAATGCATCGCCTCAGGTTCTTAACGTTTCGAATTCAGTCTTCTTTAACTCAATCACTTCGTGGATAACGAATACAAAAATTGTACAATAAACCTGCCAATTTCAATCACAATTTTTATTAGGTGATTTTTCTATCATTTCTATTTTTAAAATTGTACAGTAAATCTGCCAATTTCAATCACAATTTTTATTAGGTGATTTTTATCACTTCTATTTTTAAAATAGTTTATTTTACAATTTTCTGGGGGATGAACCACCTCTCTTTTATGAGATAGAAAAATGAGTGAATGAAAATTGTGAAATTTTGAACATTTAGAAGAGAATACGATTGGCACGAACAATCATTTGTGATCAGTATTGAAGAAAAATCTTACAGGAAATAGAAATAAACTGTAGAGTTGAAGGGGGACCTAGATCCGGGCAATCTGGCATGAAACTCTGGGAAGGGTAGTAAAAGCAGAGGATAGTATCTGAACTGCAATTGGTTGCAAGCCTGGCTTGTGAGAAATGGAGGTAGCCGGGTTGTAAAAGATCTCGCAGATTTGCCTTTCGCTGATAGTATAACCCCATCTGAAAATTCGAGTCACGGTTTAATCCCCGGGAACGAGCACGCCACGCTCCGTTCCGAGGGGAAACGTGACGATTTCACGGCCAACAGACCACGGTGATTCGCAATTTGTAAAATGCTCAGCCGCCGTTTAGTCTGGCTCATAAGAAATTCGTCACTTCGTTAAATCAAATTGCCGGGCTACTGATCTTATCGTTCTACTTTCTAAAGAACAGTTCCGAGAAGACGGTAGTTCTCATTGTTTTCTGCGAACTCTTCCACGGCTCATTTAATTCGCTACCTCGTTCCAATTCTAGACTGTCGTAGTAACATTGTGCGTTTTTTATTCAGGCAATAGTATGTCACTGGAATAATTAAAATGAAATAATTTTATGCAAGTATTTATACAATAATATACGCTTGAACAATTGAAATTGAATAATTTTGTACAATTTGCATTTCATTTTAATCATATTTTCATGGACTCAGAGAATTCAAAGGAATTTCAATGTTCCCAGAAATTTAAATAAAATACAATAGCTGAAAAGAGTATAGGCGCACCGTCAAACCGATTTCTCTTTTAGTTCGTACATGTGCATATTTCAGGTAAACCTACAAACGGATTGTTTCAAATTTTTTGTTGGAGTTCTTGTTAAATTTTCTTTTTGCGATTTCGACCAACGAAAATTCAGAATTTTTTGCTCATTAGATAATAAAGTGAGCTTTTTACGATCTCACAAAAAAGTATATTCTTTGATTCAATTTTCGAAAAGTTATTTCGTTTCAATGTGTGCCAATAATTTTTTGTGACACTGTCTGTTATTTTTGTCTCTTGGAATTTTTTATATAAGTTTTATAGAATCTCTTCATGTAGGTTTTGAATCGATATGAATTTCCCAACCCAATTTCGTCCGATTAATCATCAGTTAGACATTAAATCCTCCTTAAGTTTTTACCAGAATTACATGAACGAATAACCCGATTACGACGTTAGAAGTATCGCGCGGTTGTTTGTCCTCAATAATTCAGCTTCTTTCCAACTTTACTGAAATCCCACGGCCATGCAATTTGCTACTGATGCGATTGGATCCCTCTAAGTTTATTAAGCAACTTCCAACCGAGAAAAAGTCGCGCATAATAAGCTAAGAAGCTGGGAAGAAATTACTAGTTCTGAGTTGTTTTGAAATTGTTAATATGTTTTTAGTCGCCTCTGCTCGTGCAAAATTCTCTTCGTCTTTAAATAAGAAATTTACTTCAAACCTTCAAACTTCTTGTTTTGGCTTATCTTAGATATAATTAATGATAAAGCAGACCTTAATTCCAGAATAATGTCTCTCATCAATTTATTTTTTATAGAGATTATTTTTGGCTAATCTCTGAATTTATTGCATAAATATCGATGGGATTCCAATAAATATTTAACATCATCGGTTGGCCTAATCGTATCTGATAACGATGTTCCCCGTTTTATGATTAATCGAATAAAACGGGGAACCATTTAATGGACAGCGTATAATAGTGGTAGTGGCCGGTGTTGTATGGCCGTTCGCTAATTGTTTCATTATGCGTTTCGCGTGGTTAATTATCTCGTAGGGAAGGGTATCCCGAAAACGGCGGTCTATATTGCAGTCATTAATATTCATAAACGTAATTATCGTCCGCAGTTTTTCGTCGACTCTTAATAAAACGTTCGCGAGAAACTTTCTTGGAAAAATCTCAGAGAACTGAAAATTTTCGCGCAATTTCGAGAAATGTTTCAAATAAATGTTGTAGATGCTATTTTCTGCAGAAAGGGTCGTATAAGTTTCTTCTATCTCAAATACTTCAAGACTAATTGCAGTATTTCGTGCGATACAAAGTCCCATAACGCTACCACTCGTTAATAATTTCTCTTCGGTGCTTACAATTAGTTATTTAAATATACGACACGACATCATAAATATCAAACATTATCTGATTGATTTTCTCGAATTAGAAGTAAAAACAGAATAATTCAATCAGATCACTTAAGTAATTTAATCATGGGACAGGATTAAATATCCAAACAAATCGTTTTTTTATTAAGTAATGTATCAATTTTTTAATCAATTTTCAAATTGATTAGTTAACTTTTTAACACTCTATGAAATCGTCGTGACATTAAACGATTAAACAGACGCATCTGTATTTTTCAGACGTTTCTGCATTTTATTTAAACGTGCTAAGCTGCTTTTGAAATTCTGTTCTCCGAAGCGAAGGTAAACTGGAGGTAGTAGGTAGGTGGCGAGGTGGAGAAATTTTCATTCCGTGACTAGAATCTCGAGTTGCAACACGATTGCTTGGGGCTGATCGATGGTTTCGCGTTGCGTTTATTTATTCACCTGTACACCGCGAGCCCGTATTGTTCGTCGGTTCCCCATCCAGCCTGCGACTCGGTTACATACGGAAGTGGAGAACCAGACTCCCCCGCACGTGGAGCGAATTCCATGAACGAACGCGTTCAACAACAAGAGTGGAAGTATGCATCGATTTCTCGCAACGGGCCATTTAATTAACCGATGATAACGAGATAAAAGAACGATCTCGCGTGACAGCCGACAGGCTCATTACGAATTGCTTCAGATTATCAAGCTTCTTTGTTTAATCAGTTTTACTTCCTTGAATTAAAAGCTTGCTTATATTTCCATCATTTTCCAGCATTATGGATAAATTAAGCATAGTGATAAAATAATTATATTATATGTTGTATAAAATTATAACTAGAGTATAGACACCGTATGAGAAAGAACAGTAGATTCATTCTGTCAAAAAGTGCACTAATAATTGACTCCTGCGTGTGATAAAATCGCACAATCAATAACATGGTGAATTATCAGTAAAAGTGCATAAAATATCTAATAATTAAAGCACGTTCTCACCAAATATCATTTGCTCACATCTTAGAATGTCCATTTAGCACAGAAACCCTCAGTCTAGTCATAATAATAACAAATAGTCAAGACAAGAATAAAAATGATTAATTTCATTATAAAATATTTCAGTTAAATATTTATACTTCCATCTCTTCCCCTCTTTCACGAAATTCATTTATGGGAAGTGATTACCTTAACGACGTAACCGAGTCGTCTCGCTCTCAGTGAAATTAATATGCTTAGTAAATCAGGCATGTTGCGGGTACGGAGTCGATCCAAAATTTCGCCGTAAACAACCGGGGGATATTACCAGTTTCTAGTGGCAACCGCGCCCGATCGGGTGNCTGCGTGTGATAAAATCGCACAATCAATAACATGGTGAATTATCAGTAAAAGTGCATAAAATATCTAATAATTAAAGCACGTTCTCACCAAATATCATTTGCTCACATCTTAGAATGTCCATTTAGCACAGAAACCCTCAGTCTAGTCATAATAATAACAAATAGTCAAGACAAGAATAAAAATGATTAATTTCATTATAAAATATTTCAGTTAAATATTTATACTTCCATCTCTTCCCCTCTTTCACGAAATTCATTTATGGGAAGTGATTACCTTAACGACGTAACCGAGTCGTCTCGCTCTCAGTGAAATTAATATGCTTAGTAAATCAGGCATGTTGCGGGTACGGAGTCGATCCAAAATTTCGCCGTAAACAACCGGGGGATATTACCAGTTTCTAGTGGCAACCGCGCCCGATCGGGTGTACTGATAATTAAGCAATTACCGTGGGCGGCATTAATTAAGTAAGCGTAGAAACAGTTGGGTCTTGACTCGTTCTCCCGTTGCGCAGCGCAATCGCAACTCGCCGTCTGCGATTTTAATTAGTGCTCGTTATTAATTGTCCGGATATCCGGAGCACGACTTAAAATTGACAGCCACTCGTTGTAACTGTGAATGGACCGGTCTTTCTCGTTTTTAGTTAGAGAGACGTCGTCGCGTCGCGTCGTCCGCTTCCAAGCACTTGCAGCGAAATTGATCCGCCAGATTGGATCGCGATTCAATGGAATATCCAGGTACCTTTCTCATTGTTTGATATAAAATATATCAAGCGTTTGAACGATTGAATCGACTTTCGCTGTCTTACCTGTGGAAGTCCTTCACTACGCGTTCCTCGCGAATTCTGCTACATGTACAATCTTTAAGTCAGCCTCCGTTCATCACGTTCTTGCCCGAATGTACATACTTCCATTACCATACTTCTTGGAAAGTTCAGAATTAAGTTTCGTAGATGGGGCCATGAACGTCGAGCGGAAATCGTGGACCCATATTGAGATCTAAAGGCCTGAATTAGAGGAGCAGTAAATGTTTCCACACGCGATTTATGTAACTGAAATTCACCGCTAAAATTTAAATGGAGTTGGAATAAGAGAAACGTTTAATCACGATGTATATTATAATACAAAAGAGAATCTAATGAAATAAAATATATGTACATATATCTATGAACGTAATCATTAAGTATTTCTCTATTTTTTTTTTAAATTTAATAATAATTAATTATTTCCTAATACTGGGGTATTAAACAGTCACTTTATGACACGTTATGTAGGATTTCGAAGTCACAGTTTGTGAATCATCGCACGCTCAATCGCCGTTTCGCGGGGGTGAGGTTTGGCCTAGGCGTGTTGGTTTTAATCAAATACCAGCGCTTGCGTTCGGCAGCGTTCAAACGGGCTTGTAAGCGTTCCCGAACATGCAGAAATAATTTCGTTACAGGACGCGCAGCTTGCCAGGAGAGGCTTCTGTCCCCGGTAATACCCCCCCTGTGTGCGTTATGCATTTTCCCAGCTTCCTGCACTCCTCTCCTCTCTCGTGGGAGTGGAAATCTCATTCGACGCGAAACGGTGCGCAATCAAGAGAATTCTTTTCTTAAAGCACCGATTATTCTGCGTTCTACGATCCCCGCCGGCCTTGCTCGGAAAATTGCTGACGGAAAAATTGGGACCGCTCGAAACCGCTAATTAAACTACGTAAACCGTTGTTTCAAACATCATTTCGAGTTAACAACTTTCCCCTCACGGTTTTGTTTCACTCATGCAGTTCGGTTTGGCAACGAGCACGTTTGCTAAACTAATTTAACGAATCTACTACGCATAAGTACACTGGATAATTAGCTTTTTCAATTGTGCTTCTCGTTCATACCTTCCATCATTTTAAAAAAAAGTAAATACATAAGTACTGATAATTTTGTAAAGAATTCTGTAAAAATTTAAATCCATTAATTTTATCTAAAAATCTGAGGAATTAGTACCTATTAATTATGTACATTTTTTAATATGCAATTTTCTTACACGTGTATTTTGAGAGTGGCCTCAGTCTAGTATTTCTTAAACAACCCAGTAAGCAAGAAATCATTGCCACAAGGTTACTATAACGTTTTTCAATAACATGATAATATTATAAAGTATGTAGTTTTTAATGTTGCGTGCAACTTCATTATGAAGTAATATTATTAAGTAATATTTTAAAAATATTTATAAAACATTATGTCGTGACGTTTATATAATTTACATAAAATCAATATTTCAAAAGGTTAATCTAACGTTTCTTGTTTACTGGGAATATTTGTTATGCTAATTATTTTGGTAAACTACACATCTTAGAAAAAAACATCATTATATAATATTATCAATATTTTCTAGTTTATTAAAATGCGGACGCTTAAATATCGATTGTCAAGTAAATGGAATTGATCACTTTCGTATCTTCACATGTCTGTAATCCGTGTCGTGACTTAATGGTCAGTGGGACTCGACGAGAACACGTGTACAGTGCAATTGACCAAATTGCTTCGGCTAAACTCGATCTGTCCAAAGCATATATAGTATATAGTATACAGCAGCGTAGTCGCCTACGCGAGGTGCTTCTTCACGAACAAGAAATCGATTCGATGCTCAACGCCGGAATGTAGTTAAATATTAACAGTATTGGGAGCTAGTGGTTACAGTTTCTTCCCTACTTATTGAAATGAATGCAATTAGCGGAAAGTTCAATCGATTACGATAATCGAATGCAGCCGAGACGCGGTGTAACGTGATTACCGAACGTAGCAAGAAAATTGCTGCTGGCTCGGCGATCACGCTCAGGCTAGAAATTAGGTTTGATCTGAAAAAGTACCTTAATGGGCATCGCTTTAATCGATTCTGCTATTACGTTTCGTGAGCATGATTGAAACGGAGAAAGTTTCTGACTTAGAGAAAATACCAACCGGCCGCTTCTGTTATCTTTCAATGAAATCAAATATTAGTACAATTATTGGGTATTAAAAATTGATGGAAATATTGCGGAATGTCTACAGATATTACCCGTTTTTATATTTACTTTGCAAACTTCCCCCGGGACCTGTGTACACNAACGGGCTTGTAAGCGTTCCCGAACATGCAGAAATAATTTCGTTACAGGACGCGCAGCTTGCCAGGAGAGGCTTCTGTCCCCGGTAATACCCCCCCTGTGTGCGTTATGCATTTTCCCAGCTTCCTGCACTCCTCTCCTCTCTCGTGGGAGTGGAAATCTCATTCGACGCGAAACGGTGCGCAATCAAGAGAATTCTTTTCTTAAAGCACCGATTATTCTGCGTTCTACGATCCCCGCCGGCCTTGCTCGGAAAATTGCTGACGGAAAAATTGGGACCGCTCGAAACCGCTAATTAAACTACGTAAACCGTTGTTTCAAACATCATTTCGAGTTAACAACTTTCCCCTCACGGTTTTGTTTCACTCATGCAGTTCGGTTTGGCAACGAGCACGTTTGCTAAACTAATTTAACGAATCTACTACGCATAAGTACACTGGATAATTAGCTTTTTCAATTGTGCTTCTCGTTCATACCTTCCATCATTTTAAAAAAAAGTAAATACATAAGTACTGATAATTTTGTAAAGAATTCTGTAAAAATTTAAATCCATTAATTTTATCTAAAAATCTGAGGAATTAGTACCTATTAATTATGTACATTTTTTAATATGCAATTTTCTTACACGTGTATTTTGAGAGTGGCCTCAGTCTAGTATTTCTTAAACAACCCAGTAAGCAAGAAATCATTGCCACAAGGTTACTATAACGTTTTTCAATAACATGATAATATTATAAAGTATGTAGTTTTTAATGTTGCGTGCAACTTCATTATGAAGTAATATTATTAAGTAATATTTTAAAAATATTTATAAAACATTATGTCGTGACGTTTATATAATTTACATAAAATCAATATTTCAAAAGGTTAATCTAACGTTTCTTGTTTACTGGGAATATTTGTTATGCTAATTATTTTGGTAAACTACACATCTTAGAAAAAAACATCATTATATAATATTATCAATATTTTCTAGTTTATTAAAATGCGGACGCTTAAATATCGATTGTCAAGTAAATGGAATTGATCACTTTCGTATCTTCACATGTCTGTAATCCGTGTCGTGACTTAATGGTCAGTGGGACTCGACGAGAACACGTGTACAGTGCAATTGACCAAATTGCTTCGGCTAAACTCGATCTGTCCAAAGCATATATAGTATATAGTATACAGCAGCGTAGTCGCCTACGCGAGGTGCTTCTTCACGAACAAGAAATCGATTCGATGCTCAACGCCGGAATGTAGTTAAATATTAACAGTATTGGGAGCTAGTGGTTACAGTTTCTTCCCTACTTATTGAAATGAATGCAATTAGCGGAAAGTTCAATCGATTACGATAATCGAATGCAGCCGAGACGCGGTGTAACGTGATTACCGAACGTAGCAAGAAAATTGCTGCTGGCTCGGCGATCACGCTCAGGCTAGAAATTAGGTTTGATCTGAAAAAGTACCTTAATGGGCATCGCTTTAATCGATTCTGCTATTACGTTTCGTGAGCATGATTGAAACGGAGAAAGTTTCTGACTTAGAGAAAATACCAACCGGCCGCTTCTGTTATCTTTCAATGAAATCAAATATTAGTACAATTATTGGGTATTAAAAATTGATGGAAATATTGCGGAATGTCTGCAGATATTACCCGTTTTTATATTTACTTTGCAAACTTCCCCCGGGACCTGTGTACACGTCGGTGGGCAGGTTGGATCGGTTCTCGATGCCGGTAATTGAAGTTGACGGAGTGACAAAAACGCGTCGCGATACAAACGAATTGATCGTCGCCCGTTGACAGCTTGAAAGAATAAATCTACTGCGAATTCCGTTAATTGGAACGTTGGTTTCCGACAAACAGACAAAGGACAGGTGCGCCGGGCTTTGTCTTGCAATTTTTCACACGCCTCGCCGTTGCCCGAAAATACCTCGGTATTTGCTCGGGTTGATTGCTTTCGTCGAATCCTCCGGCTCCCGTCTCTCTCTCTTTGCCAACGACTTAAGAATATTCCCCACGGGTGACATCCGACTGTTCCCTACCCCCTTCACTTCACCCTTTGCTCTCCCACGATTTTTCCAATAGCGCCGCGTGCGATCGATCACGAGCTCGCTCTTTCCTCGCGGCTCGATTGGAGACGCTCACGGGAGACTGGGAGACTTCCACCGGCTGTAAATTCGTTAATTCAGCTCGTAGCCAGCTAGTTGTTGGCCGGGATCATGTTGCGAGCACTAAGCGGCGACTTAACTCGAGCAATTGAGATCAGCCTTGCGTTTCCTTATCCTCGCCACGATTACGGTTCCAGCTCGATTCGAGTCTGGCTAAGAAACGAGGATCACGTCCGTAATTCTTTGGCTCTTGTTACTAAAGAACAAAGTTTATTAAACCATCTAAAAAGGAGGGTAGTCTTTTCGTGGTTCTAAAAGTTGCTATCTTACGTCTGCAGGATCAATAATATAAATACACTTTTTATTTTTGATAGCATTATTTATTCTAAAGTAGCTTGGTTGGACAATGTTGTGTTATTTTATAATATATATGTACATATATTATAAAGAAATGAGTTTCTTGTTGAGAAACATTACTCTTAGCATAACTGATATTTCACCTAGTGCGACTGTGAGCCCATAAGTCTACAATTGTCTTTAAGGCCCGTGTAATAAACTGGGTGCAAGTCAGTTTTCTCCAAGTGGATGCCTGTAACTGTTCCTAAGACCTGGGTAATAAACTGGGTACAGGTNGCTTGGTTGCTCAATGTTGGATTATTTTATAATATATATGTATACATACTTTACAAAAATGAGTTTCTTGTTGAGAGACATTATTCTTAGAATAACTGATATTTCACCTAGTGCGACTGTGAGCCGATAAGTCTACAACTGTCTTTAAGGCCCGTGTAATAAACTGGGTGCAAGTCAGTTTTCTCCAAGTGGATGCCTGTAACTGTTCCTAAGACCTGGGTAATAAACTGGGTACAGGTTTCTCTAAGTGGATTCCAAACTTTCTTCTGTGCCTTAAACTGTGCTTCACTTCCGTTTTCCATAGCGCGCTAAACCCTTCCAAAAGTTTGAATAAAGTAAAAGGGTGAAATAAAAAGAGTTTCATTTATTGGCCATTTCCAACGCGCCATAAATGTCAACTGAAATTAACACGAGTGTCGGGATAAAGGAAATTGTCGAGTCTCTCTGTTGCCAGTCCGTCGACAATAGAATTCACGATGGACAGTACGACAGAATTCCGAAAACGGCTTTTAAGGAAGTGCGTCTCGCGCTCATTAACAGCTTCAAAGTGCATACTTTAGTTTAGTACGGTCCATCTTCTTTGGCCCGGTTTAAAGGGGTTGATTAAACACGTTTCTGACTTTTCTCGTCGCTCTCTCTACTACTCCTTACTGAAACGTTCCCTTCTCGAGTTCCTTCATCTCGCGGCTGGCCCCCTTTTTCCTTCCTTTCACTACGCACCGGCCATTGTGTCTTATGATTCTCGTTCTCCACCGGTATTGTGTCCGCCCCTTCTTTGCGAAGGAACTGGGAACCGTTTCCTGCATGTCAAATCACTGTGTGCGCAATATTTTCAATTTTTTTTCGTAAAAAATGTATATTTTCCAACCTATGGCATCTTTAACGTTTAATAAATATGAAATAACGTATAAATTTATTTAGATGTNGGGAACCGTTTCCTGCATGTCAAATCACTGTGTGCGCAATATTTTCAATTTTTTCTTCGTAAAAAATGTATATTTTCCAACCTATAGCATTTTTAACGTTTAATAAATATGAAATAACGTATAAATGTATTTAGATACATTTTGTGTTGGAAATATAAATATTGGATTGTGTGTGTGAGGGAAATCTGTACGTCCAGGGTGGAACGATTTAATCTGACAAAGGGGATGGTTTGTTGCAGGTGGCCAAGCTATTCTCGTACACGTGGACTATGGGCCTGTTCCTATGCAAGTCGGTACATTATATGCAGAGCGTCTCGGCTATTTGCTCGGTCGTCACGTTAACCGCAATGTCGATCGAAAGGTAAACCTGACGTTATTGCTTCCTCTGGTTACACCATTTTTTAAATCAATGTATATCACGTGCGCACCGGCTCGTGTCATCTGCAAGAGCACCTCGAAAATTGAGAAACGAGGCCATTTCCCTTTTCCGCTTTATCCCTTTTAAAAGAGAAATATATTTCCTAGATTACAATTCTATACCCAATTTTATTAAATTTAATCTTGATCTCAAGCTTCGATTTTAAGCTTGACTCATTTTAATCAAGTTTCATATTTATCATATTTATAAATATGATTTAAATGAAAACTTGAGTGTAGAATTTATCAAAGATTATGAAGAAGATTGGCATTTTTTAAATTGAGTCTTNATCTGCAAGAGCACCTCGAAAATTGAGAAACGAGGCCATTTCCCTTTTCCACTTTATCCCTTTTAAAAGAGAAATATTTCCTAGATTACAATTCTATACTCAATTTTATTAAATTTAATCTCGATCTCAAGCTTCGATTTTAAGCTTGACTAATTTTAATCAAGTTTCATATTTATCATATTTATAAATATGATTTGAATGAAAACTTGAGTGTAGAATTTATCAAAGATTATGAAGAAGATTGGCATTTTTAAAATTGAGTCTGGTGTATGCTAAGAAAAATTGTTTTCCTTGGATTAAAACATTTTCTGTAATTTATCATTTCTGGAGCGAACGGCAGTATTTTAAAGGAAACCATCTGCTCGGGGAAATAAAAGTCGGGAAACCGTTTAACGTACGCCACGTTTCACTTAATTGACGCACTTAAACGATCTCCCTGAAATTCGACTTATTTATAGCGCGCTGTATCTCCCCACGGGGACCTTTCCGTGAAGCTACGTGCAAAAGCCACCGTTTCGCACCGGGTTGCGGTTAAATCTTCGGTTTCGTTATGCCGAGAAACCACTTTAAGTTTCTACTTTAATAATAATCACCCAGTTTCTCGCGGTTCGCGTCGGGGATTATGAACCGAGGATTATGGATTCCGCCGGCGAGTCTCGGCTGATATAGCGTCTCGTCTGTACTCTATACATATGTATGCACTGGCTCGACGGTCGATCGGAGATGCATCGAAAATGCTAGCGCGAAATTTGATGAATGGGCTTCGTGGAACGCGTGTTTCCGCATGTTTTATATTACGTTTTGCACGTCGATTGGGATCATTTATTTTGACTGAAATAGGTGTTACGTACGTAAGTCTAGAATCTGAAGAGTTTAGATATACATAGAGCGTCTTAACTTCTGTTGATTGGGTTTTACGAGTTGTTGAACGATCTTCAGCATGACAGGTCTGGATGAGACCCAACTGGAAGAAGATTGACTAACCTCCTGGCAGAATTTTTCCTCCTTAAAAACGCTAATTAATTCGTCCTTCCGCGAGGCTGTAGAAATTTATTAAATACATTAAATCAGTGATTTATTAAATAGCGTTTTTGGCCTCAAAACTTCGTATCCAATCTTGTCCATACAATTTAACTTTATACTTTCTTCATGCTCAAAATATGACTATCAGAATCCTATTAAAAATTGACATTTCCTCGACGGTGAAATGACGCGTTAGAAATCTAATCAACTCGGTAGAAATTTATCTAAAAATTGCCAGTGCCACGTGCGAGTCCCATCGAAGCGGAATTCGAAATTCCAGCGGGCATCCAACCGGAAGTTCAGGTCGTTGGCGTACTTCCAGGATAATAAGTTCCTTCTCCCTTCTTTCGACACCCTTCGCGAAGAGTTAACGCGAGCTACCTCGAATTGTCCTTTCCATTTCAGATCAGATTGCGAGCGCTCCCAGATTGCTATCCATCCTCTTCCGAGAAATTAACCGTATATCTCCCTGAAGAATACGTGAAGCGAACCCACGAGCCACGTCCTCCTCCAGTTTCAACCCTTAGATCATTACAGCTTGCCCTTCGCAAAGTTTCATTAATTGATGCGAATTTCAAGTTCATCTACCAGTAGATTGTAAGATTACATTGTAATTATAGTCTAATGGTCAGAACCAAAAATATCTCAGTGAACAATAAGATGAAGAGATATTTAGGTGAGTTTACTTCAAAGGATCAAATTCTCCGTTTTTCTCTTACTACTTTTACTCTAAACTTGGACCTCGTTTTCAGGTGTTATGGNTACCAGTAGATTGTGAGATTAGATTGTAATTATAGTCTAATGGTCAGAACTAAAAATATCTCAGTGAACAATAAGATGAAGAGATATTTAGGTGACTTTATTTCGAAGAATCAAATTCTCCGTTTTTTTCTTACTACTCTTACTCTAAACTTGGACCTCTTTTTCAGGTGTTATGTTCTGTGTATATTTTACCCTATCCCTGTACATATACTTCTCCCTGCTGTTTCTCCCCATCCCTAATCCTTAACCATTATCCCACATCCACCCTATCCCTCTTATCCCTCCTTCCAATACCTCAATCGCTCTCTCATCTACTCCTCTCGTTTCTCTGTCCTCCACACACNTACCAGTAGATTGTGAGATTAGATTGTAATTATAGTCTAATGGTCAGAACCAAAAATATCTCAGTGAACAATAAGATGAAGAGATATTTAGGTGACTTTACTTCAAAGGATCAAATTCTCCGTTTTTCTCTTACTACTCTTGCTCTAAACTTTGACCTCTTTTTCAGGTGTTATGTTCTGTGTATATTTTACCCTATCCCTGTACATATACTTCTCCCTGCTGTTTCTCCCCATCCCTAATCCTTAACCATTATCCCACATCCACCCTATCCCTCTTATCCCTCCTTCCAATACCTCAATCGCTCTCTCATCTACTCCTCTCGTTTCTCTGTCCTCCACACACTCCACCATCACGTGATTCCAATTTTCCACGTCCTACCCTATCCATACCACGTTTTACATATATGGTAATGGCGTGTGAACATCTCAGAAATTTAGGAAGGGTAATAATAGTGAACAGATTGTCAGAAGCATGTTTTCAAGCATAAAATTGTTCATTTAGTTTCAGTGCCAATATCGTTGCAACCTTTTTTGTTAAAAGGTTTTATTAATGAGAAATATAAAATATTTTGTCGAAATTGACTTACTGATCTATACATACGATTTCGGTATTCCTGTTTACGTTTACAATATCGAGTTATTAGTTTGACGTTCCAATCGAGGCCGGCTGCACAGCAACTCCATTATTAGTCGGAGTAAATTACAATCGGCACTGTGAAATTATATACAATCGCAACAATGCCGGGCGACTTGTATATAGGGAGCGTCGAGTCCTATTCAAAACTTTAACAACTGGTATTTGGTTTATCAACCAAAATAGCCCGCTATTAAAACTCCCTTAATTGTTAGCTTTAATGGTACTGTTAAAACGAGAGATTGAAACGGTTGTCTTGCTCTATTAGCCGGGAAACTTGCTCGCGTTTGACATCGTCTCATGAAAAGGAATTTGCATCTTCCGCGTTTTCTCGTCGAAAAAACTTAATTACGTGAATGATTTTCTAGAGATATCCCACTTCCTGAGACACGCGAAAGAAATTGTTCTCCGAGAAGTGCCTTTTAATTCACAGGAAATATTTTTTTGCTCGAAATTTCATTTCGTCTTTGAAGGAAAATTCATTTCAACGCGATAGGGGATGTTTTTCCTTTTTAAAATCATTTGACTCGGCATAAAATATACTTCCTCGTTATATTAGATTGTTCTTTCTCACTTCTCGATGCGAGGTCATCCAGGAAATCTAGTTCCGAGAACTCATTTAAACTGTTTGTACGTACGGCGTGTATAGATTTCGCTTCGAAAAGCTGAGCTAATTGAGAATTCCGTTCGTGTTTCAGGTATTATGCGATAGTTCATCCCATGAAGGCGCAATATACGTGCACAATAAGCCAGGCCCGCAAAATAGTGATCATAACTTGGGTCGCGTCATTCCTCCTTGGTATCCCAATGATTTTCACCCAGGTAGGTACCGAAGCGTCTATATTATCAATTAATGCAATTACTGCTATCCGCTAGGCTAATTCAATAGACACTGTCTGCGATCTCATACGTTTCGTATGCTGTGATCCTTCATTAATCATAAGAATCCTACGGATGTATGGTTGAATGTGAATATAATTAATATATAAATTGTCAATTGTTTAATAATATATAAATTGCTAATTTATACTATAATATATATATATAATTGATGCTTGAATTATTTTAGCCAGTTTGATTACAAAAAAAAAAAGTTTTACCATATCTTTAGGTGACATTGATAAAAATTGATATTCATTAAAATTCGAAAGTTTGTGATTTATTGGTGTGATTGAATAATATAAATTGTTAATTTATTGATTATTTGTTAATTTATACTATTCAATCACACTAATAAATCACAAACTTCCGAATTTTAATGAATACCAATTTTTATCAATGTCACCTGAAGATATGGAAAAACGTTTTTTTTTTGTAATCAAACTGGCTAAAATAATTCTAGCATCAATTATATCAATCTCGTTTGTCCACCATTGGCACAGTTACGGAAGGTAGGGACATCTTCCCTCAATTTCGATTTCCAATATTCCATTTGAAGAAATTGGCGATCCGTGCAAATATATATACAGCACAGTAATAGTTAGGGAATATATCTATACATAGAATACGTAGATTTAAACGCGGTGAAGTCGACGGATATGACGTCCGTGTCACGGGAAGAAACCGTTCGTGTTTATCAGAGCGTTAAGTTTTTCATATCAAAATGGGAAATCGATACACCCCCAACGCGATAATAAATTGCGTAACAAGTGCCGAACGTTGGCTATTTTTTATATAAAGTAAAAAGAAATATCGTAGAAGGAGAAAACACGGTTACCACGTATTTAACACGAAACCAGTACTTAACACATACGTATTCTTATCATAAAGGGTCATTTTACTCCTTATAAAATAAACGTCGATTTTTAGAAAGAAATTTTTAATTTATTTTTAAATAATTTTCATTTTAAAGTAAATTTTGCAAGGGATTATATGACCCCGCTTGGTATGTTTAGTATTAAATTGTTTCTTCGTCGCTATTGTCGTCCTCCTCCCACGTTGGCCGACNGCACAGTAATAGTTAGGGAATATATCTATACATAGAATACGTAGATTTAACGCGGTGAAGTCGACGGATATGACGTCCGTGTCACGGGAAGAAACCGTTCGTGTTTATCAGAGCGTTAAGTTTTTCATATCAAAATCGATACACCCCCAACGCGATAATAAATTGTGTAACAAGTGCCGAACGTTGGCTATTTTTTATATAAAGTAAAAAGAAATATCGTAGAAGGAGGAAACACGGTTACTACGTATTTAACACGAAATCAGTACTTAACACATTTTTATTCTCACCATAAATGGTCATTTTAATCCTTATAAAATAAACGATGATTTTTACAAAGAAATTCTTAATTTATTTTTAAATAATTTTCATCTTAAAGTAAATTTTGCAAGTGATTATATGACCCCGCTTGGTATGTTTAGTATTAAATTGTTTCTTCGTCGCTATTGTCGTCCTCCTCCCACGTTGGCCGATTCTCCGGTCTAGACAGCCAGCTGATACGGGTAGTTAGGTCACTGTGTCAGGAATACCAAACGCTGTGCTTAAACTTTGGAACGGATTGAATTAAATCGATTTTTTAATCGTTTCAAGTTCCTCTGCCTACTGCGAGGATTTTTAATAAAACATTCAATGTCCTTCAATCCATCAATTTTACATTTTTTTAGTACGTATTACTTTTGAGAGCTCAATCATATTGAAACTGGCGATTGGAATTCTGTGTTTCTTTTAATTAAGTGGAAATCCATATGATATGGAATCCTCGCACTCGATTTTATTCAAATCATAAAATTGGGGGAATCAGATATTCAAATACGTTTTCTGTTGGGAAATGTTATCAAATAGTTTAACTTAAATTAAATTCAATTAATCCATTGTATTCTCTTTTCGTTTATTCCAACAAATTCTGACATTAACGCGAGGCAATAAAAATAGAATAGGGAAGGGGAAGATTATTGGCTGACAATTCGTTCAACAGCATATCAATTGGTTTCCCTTCTCAGAAATTCAGAGATTCTTCGGAGATTCAACTTCTCAGAATTTCATTCACTATTATTTGTCCAAATCGTTTATGACATCGTTCCTTTTATCAATCTTTATTGATATTATTTTACGACATGTTTTCGAGTTTATGTATATATATATATGTATATCTCCTCATGGAGGTTCTTCATGGAGTTACAAATTAATCTAACTTTTACAATTATTTGACAAAATTATTTATGTATTTACAATCCACGTGCGTGAAAGAGAGAGAGAGAGAGAGAGAGAGAGAGAGAGAGAGAGAGAGAGAGCGTGTACATGACTTTCGCTGCTATCTAATCTTCAAACTGCAAAGCTACCACATTTTTTGTTATCTCCTTCGTGGGACATCTGGCATTCCTTTTTCTTCTCATCCATCTTACCCCTGTTTTATACCTTTTTCTTATACCACCCCTTTCTCCAAGTCCAACTTCGCCGTTTCCAGTCTCCTTACCATGCACTCCCTTTCACAATACATTTCCTCTCTCTCTCTCTCTTGTTCAAATCCTTATTTCCCATTCCGTACTCTTTTTCCATCCTCCCGTCTGTTTTATTAAACGACTCCTACTTTCTTTGTTCTTACTGTCTTGTTTTCCTGTTTTCTTGTTCCTTTTCGTAGCCTCCTTTTTCCATCCTGTCACCGACTCTTCTCCTTCTACTAAAACTTCTTCAGCTTTTCCTGCCATTCGTTTCCTCCCCTGGTTTCCTCTAATTAATGGTTTGTTTTTGAATGAGGAAATATAATTATACCAAAGTTGTACGAAGCACTTAAAAAATGCTTTCACACTTCCCTTGGGGAACTTTGTTGTAGACCCACAAAGAGGTCGGACTGAGGATAATCGCTTACTGGTGCGTACGCGACTCAGAATCTGGACTTTTATGGCGTGCGCATGAAGTTTACATGATGGTCCTGGTCCTGCTTCTACCCCTCACGATAATGGCCTTCTGTTATACGGCCATTTGCTGGGAGATTTGGCGAGTGATGAAGCGCCGCTTCCACATGACCTCGCGACGCACGTAAGTTTTCAACCTGTTTATTCAATGTTATTTTGAAAATTATATGGTTCGTATAATTAAATTGGATGATTCAGCCAAAAGAATATAAGAAATGAACTCTGTTTTCCATAGATATATTCTATGTATAGGGAGAAAGTCTGTCAGTGTGGTTAACTCCTTTTTTCACTAGCAGATTGCAAATATTAAAATATAACATTTATTCAAAGTTCATGCATATAAAATCTGAAATCTCTCAGGATTCCATATTCGTTCTCTTCTGTTTAATATTTTCATTAATCATATTTCCACGATTTTCTATTGTTTCNTCCACATGACCTCGCGACGCACGTAAGTTTTCAACCTGTTTATTCAATGTAATTTGAAAATTATACGGTTCATATAATTAAATTGGATGATTCAGCCAAAAGAATATAAAAAATGAGCTCTGTTTTCCATAGATATATTCTATGTATAAAGAGGAAATCTGTCAGTGTGGTTAACTCCTTTTTGCACTAGAAGATTCCAAATATTAAAATATGATAACATTTATTCAAAGTTCATGCATATAAAATCTGAAATCTCTCAGGATTCCATATTCGTTCTCTTCTATTTAATATTTTCATTAATCGTATTTCCACGATTTTCTATTGTTTGCAGATTTAATAATATTTTCAATTTAACAATATTTTTCTCAATTACCTCTCCACTGGTCTTATTTGAATAGATTTCAGAATTTCACGCAGGTTATCACGCAATAGATTATCAATATCGCTAAACACATCTGTTTTAGTCATTCGATTAATAAAATCATTTACACTTTCTGTCTAGTCATAGTTGCAACAAGCCAAGGGAAATTGGTAATCCTGTGGAGGGTGCGTGCAGTATTTGAGACCTTGGAGAGTCTTATTTTCAACTGACCTTAGTTTTAACGATCATTTTAATGTTATTACTTCTTATAAGTCTTTAAGCATTATTTATAGATACTCCAAATATTTTCCCAATTCGATACCCTAAAAATACGTGATTGCTCTCTCACTAGGCTGAGTCTAAAATATTTCTCCGCGATCTGGTTTAGATTTTATAAGACTCACATACACGCGATCGAAAAATGTTCCGCATAAATTCTAACGTATTATAAGGGTACCCTCATTCCCTTGGCTTATCGCAACTATTATTTTACTCTCGGCGAATTTAAATTGACCTCATTAGAAATCTAAAGAAAATCTATTTCTACTTAAATACCTCTTTTGATTTAAATAAAATTATCAATGTAATCGTCGAGATAGAAAATTATTATAAAATCCCACAATTAAATAAAATATTTTAGGCTGTTTAAAAATGTCTCACTTTATGACACAAAGGAAGAAATTACAATTTCTGTTAGAGAAGATATTAAAATTTCTACTAAAGAAGAAATTATAATTTCTACTAGATTTTCTGTACTGATTTCATAAATTAGGTAAAATTGGTGGCAGTCAGATTAAACACGATTAGTTCTCCTGGATATGAAAAGGAATACAAACTCGTATATTAATAATATATAAGTAAATGTTCAATAAATAAATAGGATTTGGAAAACACACGGAGTAATTGCAAGCCTCGGATGTATGTACGTATCGGGCTTCGAGCGTCCAAATCCAGACACGCAATTAATCATTGTTGAAATTATAATGCGCTTCATAAAATTCGTGTTTGTAAATTAATAATGCTCCGTAATGGTAAACAACGATAGAATTCCTGATTTAAATATCGTAAAGTTTAATATTCAACATCGTGACCCGGTTCAATATTGCAATTTCGCATGTCATTTTGCCATGGACTTTTATTTGGTCAATTCCGTGTCCAGTCACCTAAAATCCAGCAGTATGTTTACTTCGGAAACGCGAAATCACGGTTCGAGCATAATTTAGTACCCCTTTGCAGTATCGATCTCTCTTATGAAAGCAGAATCAGCTATGAGGAGTAAATAGTAATCAATAATGATGTTGCCAGTTGCAGAGAATCATTCTGCATCGAATGCTTCGTAAAAGCATACATCACATGCTGTGAACGTATTGAAAATAAACCATTCGCGAAATTTTGCAGGAATTAAACAGGGATAAATATAAATGAAACACGATTTTTTATATGAAATATTTTTTATATTAATATTATCATGATATTTATTATTATAATTGAGTATTATATTAAATAATATAAAATTCATATAATAATGGTTAAATCTATACTATAATTCTACAGGGAAATAATTTATAGTTAAGCATAATTTTGAAACGTGTTTAAATTATTTTCTGTGTAGGAAGATGAGTGAATCCTTGAAAAAGAAATGATTTTTAACAATATTTCCTCTTGAATTTAGTTACAACGGGCTTTTAATGAATTGCTACGCGTGTGGGAATGATAAGATTCAGACAAATAAATTATAGAATTATCCAGAGGTACATAGGAGGACTCAGTATTAATTAGCATACTAATTTGTGTATTCCCACTCGTTCCACACGGGGAGGCATGAGAATTCCACTATGCATTATTAAAAACTTCTAGAACGAGAGAGGAACTCTAAAAAAATTTCTCTGACTTCGTAATGTGAGAATAAAAATAGAATTTTTACTGGAATTTTATTTGGGAATTATAATTTAATATGTAAATGCCTGCAGGAGAAAAAATCCGAGGAAAAAATGCAATTCACTTAAAAGTTGAAGAAACTCCGGCTACTTGGAATTCTCAGAAATTTAACAAATAGTTGCACAAAAGTTACAAACATTTAAAAGTTTAAAGACGTTCTCGCTGCCAACATTCTCATTCTGGCATCTGTTGAATGCGTGAGAAGCAACTTACCTGGAATTTTCATGCAAAATCGTAGTTCGCTTTTTCAATTCACCTACAAGTTTCATTCCGTCAATCAAAACTTCTGATTGCTATACTTGGTGCAACATCTATTAATCTAGTCAACCGTTCTGGGTCCAATGTCGTTCATCACATTGATTGACAATTTTCGGTAACGAGATCAGTATGCTCGATCTAGGGACCGTTTTATCAAAGTCTATTACCATTTCCTTTGAAACCACAACATCAATATTTGCTTAATAAACTATTTAGAACGTAATGAGTTCTAGTTTAAAATTGCTCTTTTATTAAATTATGCCTTGCATTCTGCGTCCTCGTAATTATCTTAAACTGCAATACTTTTTTATGTGGAGTGGAGAGACTTGTATAAAAATTTCATAAAGGACGATGCACGACATTTTTAATTCCTACATGGACGAACCACTTATAGGATATTTTTTTAATAAAATTCCTTTGCAGCGATTTCACAAACAATATTGCTTTATATATTTTTTACGTCCTGTTTTATATCGCGGTGGTTTGTTTTCGAATGTTACAGCTTGAACCCGCCTAACGTCGATACGGAATCGATACCGATGACCCAGAGACGAAACTGTCGGCGTGCTCGAGAGGACGGGCAAACCGAGGAGGAGTCCCGGACCATAAGACAGGTTTGTTGAATCCACAACTCCTAACGGAGTTGCGGGAACTCGAAGACATCGGGCTGCGAGTAGTATTGCTTTACAATCCACTCGCGAGCTTCGGTACGTCGTATAAAAGAGCGTCGAAAGCTTCACCGAATTGCGTAGTTTTATTATCTGAAATAGCCGGATTTAGGGAATTGGGTAGTTCGAGAGTGTTTAGAATTTTAAAACTTAAGGAAATGGAATGAGAAGACAGAGAAATCGAGGAGGAGGTGTCTCGCACGGGTCGAAATTCGTAAAAGTTCGATGCTGCGGTTTTATGAACGTCCCGCGCGACGATTTGCCTAAGCAAACGCGCCGCGCTCTCATTCAAATGGTAATTATTGTGCATGTTAAGCATCGCTCTCGCGCAAATGGGAGGCGCCTAGCCGGAGCCCTCGTTTATGCAAATGGCCCCTTTCTTTTAATCTCCGTTACTTTCTTAAATCGAGANATTCAAATGGTAATTATTGTGCATGTTAAGCATCGCTCTCGCGCAAATGGAAGGCGCCTAGCCCTCGTTTATGCAAATGGCCCCATTTTTTTAATCCCCGTCACTTTCTTAAATCGAAGACTTATTAATAAATGAATTTATGACTGGGAATTCCGTTAAAGCCAGAATCGAGAGTTAAATGCTAATTTTTCATTTTTTGTAATCACAGAATATTCTTAGAAGTCGAAAAATTAATTTGATTAAAAGAGGGGAAAATTTTAAGAATTGGAAAAAATTCCTGGTTCGAAATGTGATTGGCCAATATTGATTTTATGAAGTTACCTCAAGTAGAATTCACTGCCATTTCCTGCCTTAAGGGACNTCACAGAATATTCTTAGAAGTCGAAAAATTAATTTGATTAAAAGAGGGGAGAATTTTAAGAATTGGAAAAAATTCCTGGTTCAAAATGTGATTGGCCAATATTGATTTTGTGAAGTTACCTCAAGTAGAATTCACTGCCACTTCCTGCCTTAGACGGCTTAGACTATAAAGAGGCATGATGTGGGGCGAACCTGTTACTTTTAAAAAGGAAGGATCGCTCCGAGTCGTAACTCGATTGAGCAGGCAGGAAAGATGAAGGAGGTGGAACGAAAATTAACGACGAAGTTCCGTTAAAACGTTCACTTTTTTTCGATTCATAACTTATATAACCAACTGCTCTAACAACTTAGGTCAATATGGTTTTTTCTAACAACGGTAGCAGGAAATTANAGGTGGAACGAAAATTAACGACGAAGTTCCGTTAAAACGTTCACTTTTTTCGATTCATAACTTATATAACCAACTGCTCTAACAACTTAGGTCAATATGGTTTTTTCTAACAACGGTAGCAGGAAATTGTAGAGAATAAGAGTTTCCCTAACTTTTCTACTTGAAAGTAACGAAAAAGTATCTGGAGAAATTCGCTTTATTTTGTCATAAATGTAATAGTTGAGAAAAAATGGTATTTTGCAATTGTGAATGATAAATGGGGTGAATTTGATTGATGAATAGGTAGTGAAAATGCTCGTAGCCGTGGTGGTGTTGTTCGCTATTTGCTGGGGTCCAATTCTGACAGACAACATGCTCACAGCCTACGGTATCTTGCCACGCGTCAAGATTGGCACGGCGAAACACCTTAATACCGCCTTTCAACTGATGGCTTATTTTAACAGGTACGTCACTCCATCCGGGCGTCCTTTCGCATTCATTAGACTACTTTTTAGAGAAAACAATCCACTGCTATTATACATTACTCGTCGCCTTCAAATAACTCCCAGCGACATCGTGTTTTAATTAAATAATTAAAAACCAGTATTTTATTTTACAGCAGTAATTTATTTAACAGTATTTTGTAATTAATCTACATTGTTAATCGTCAAACGCTTTTTATTATAATTTTCTATTGTGTTCAATATAATGCCTTTTTCCTGTTTTCCTTATTCTGTAACATATGTGCATTTTCATCCAAGGAAACATTGAAGAAGTGCATTATTTTACTGCACGGTATTCGACGATTGACGGGTCACTTTCCTCGTAACAAAGTAGATCTAGGAGATACGCGTGCGCCGTCTCTTTTTCCGAAATTGGATGATGGATTAACCCTCGAATGGTTAAATGACAGATCGCCGGGAAGAAATTTCGAGGTCGCTCGAGTATATTCCTTACTGTCCGTGCTATAAAATATGATCAAGCCAGATTAGGCTATTCTTTCTCTCTTTATAAAACGATTTATAAAAAGGAAGGTTACCTAGAAAACATTGAAAACGAAGAATTATAAGAACAGCTTGAACGTGAAAGAAAAATGTACTGTGAAATGAGAAGTTAAATGAACCTGAGTGTGGGAAGAGTATTAGCCTAATTAAAAGGACATCTAAGGATTATTCTTGCGTTTCTTAATTAATTTCTATATTAATATTGAACTACAAGATTAATAAGAAAAAATTGTGAGAATTATTTTTAATAAGTTGATGAGTTATCGTGTCGCNAGAGAGGTAATCTTTATTACTAGAACTTCGTAAGATCTAGGAGAACGAAAACAGTATTACATGTAGGATTTGAAGATTTAAACCGGAACTTCTTTACCTTGAAGGTTTAAAACAGAAGTTAAATTTCGATTCGGGAAAAAACATGGCCCACGAGTATAGAATATACTTGCGTGTACAAAAGACGTGAGATCGATAGGCTTGTGTGGGATTAATTTGGGAAGTTTCGAGAATCTTGAGAACTTGGAATGAACGTTAGGTCCCGGTGAACACGGAGACGGATGATCGCGAGCCGGCACCGAAAAGTATCACTGTTTTAAATTTCAGATTGTTATGGATTAATATGTATGATGCCCTCCGGCAAAAAGTTAATACTTCTCCTACCGCTTTGTCGCGTGTGTGACTTTCGATGGCACGAAAATGACATGACGGGTTTCTCTGGTCGCCAGGCTGAATTCTATCTGAAAACCGCGAACGGTCTGTACCTTTTCTCATCCAAATTTCGCTTCTTCAATCCTTTAGCTGCGTCCGGCCAATTCTTGAAATCCACATTTTATATTTTTCATCGTAAATAACATCGGACATTCATTCTTGTAAAAAGACAGGTATTTAAAAAATATTATTTTTTATTTTCTGAATCTGATGGAATTCTGTGTAAAAAAGTATTGAATTGAAAATCTTTAACGAAGTAACAAATTTACATCAATTTTAAACCGGAAATCTTTTTCGTTGGAAGTCAACTTAGCATCGGATGAGTCCGTCGGTCGGATTTAACGGAATTAACTACTTGAAACGAAAGAAGCAGCGAGTCTTGGAATAACAGCGGATCGAGCGAAGGTAAATTCGACTTAAAGTCTTAAAGTGATTACCACAGCTAAAGGGTTGAATCCACGCGTCGATCATAAAGGAAAAGGGATTGTCCTGGACAGGAAAATAAAGGAAGAAGCGCTGGTTATCTTTACTTCATTTTAACGTCCGACTAATCAGACCTCTGGTTCCTTATCGCCAAAGATATAAGAAGCTTGCCATCATGCTTTCGGTTACTGCTTTCGGGAAGCTTATGAAAGTCTGGCGTGATCAGGATGCTCGTCGTTTAAAAACATCCTAATACCCTTCATTTATAATTAGTTAGTATTATTTATAATTAATATCATTAACTAATTTATTGTAGAAATCAGAATTCATCGTCCTAGTTAATACCTTTCAATGAAATTCATTCATTTGTAGAAATCAGAATTCATCATCAAAAAACGAGCTATCAGTAGTATTATTTACAATCAAATAGAAAAATGTTTAAAATGCTTGCATAACAATCCTTTCATTAAATTTGTACTAATTCTTTGATAGAATAATGTAACTGTTTGAAAAGTTAGACCAGAATCTATTTTAATCACAGTGATCAATTGATTGAATTATTCATTGTATTTAAATCTGTACATTATTTGATTCATTTCATGCATTTAATTGTACTACGTTGATTGATCCTCTAATTGAGGAGCCATACAGAATTTATTTCCATAATAATGAGAATGCAATAATTATATGAAAATCTGCAATTTATTACTGCTTTCACATTCGGTATTATGCTATTATTTATCGGCAGAAGCTGTTCGGATGTTTTTAACGGTGGTGGTGATAAACTGTCCCATTTTAGCAGCGCGCGCGAATCGTAAAATGACTTTACGCCCCGTTTTTACGCGTCCCGGTTTCATGAATTCGGATGAATTAGATGAATCGATTTTTCAAAGAAATCGCCTGCGCATATACAACTGTGTACGCACGTGCGTACGTATATGAGGCAAGTAAGTACTGTTCCGGCAGTAGACGCTCTCGGTGGACCTCGATCTCGGCTTTCAGCTGTAACGCGGATGAACCTCCGTCTGCGTCATCGAACTTAATAAATATTCCCGCGCCGTACTCTCTCTCCCCTTTCCCATCAAATTTACCCTTGAGAAGTTTCCTTCGAACGCCCCATGAATGAAATTTTTTCTCTCCCCCTAAGAGAGACGAGCAGTAGCTCAAATAATGGGAGATGAAACGATTGATGGTTTTTTACACTTTTTCGGTCAGCGTGTAATTTTTTATTTTTGTTTGTTTTGCAACACGTTCAGGTGGATACAGAACTCCCTTCGCGAGTCGAGGTCCCGAAACTCGGCCGAGTTGTCGCACGTGACACGTCCCTGAAACGCAAATGAAATTTGGCAAACAGAGTAGTCCGCAGCATCCGATAACTCGCATTAGTACGATGAAACTCCTGGCTGGGAGTGCATGATTTTTTCTGGGTAAACGGAATAGTTGTTTCAATAGAGAAACGTTTCGCGAATTGTGTTGTTTGCTTCCTGTCGACTATTGTTGGCCGCTTTCACTGTCTGGACCGAACGAGCCAGTTCCATTCGTTGCAAGAACGTCAAAGCTTCCCGAGTCGAAAAAGTAATTATGTCNTGATAGAATAATGTAACTGTTTGAAAAGTTAGACCAGAATCTATTTTAATCACAGTGATCAATTGATTGAATTATTCATTGTATTTAAATCTGTACATTATTTGATTCATTTCATGCATTTAATTGTACTACGTTGATTGATCCTCTAATTGAGGAGCCATACAGAATTTATTTCCATAATAATGAGAATGCAATAATTATATGAAAATCTGCAATTTATTACTGCTTTCACATTCGGTATTATGCTATTATTTATCGGCAGAAGCTGTTCGGATGTTTTTAACGGTGGTGGTGATAAACTGTCCCATTTTAGCAGCGCGCGCGAATCGTAAAATGACTTTACGCCCCGTTTTTACGCGTCCCGGTTTCATGAATTCGGATGAATTAGATGAATCGATTTTTCAAAGAAATCGCCTGCGCATATACAACTGTGTACGCACGTGCGTACGTATATGAGGCAAGTAAGTACTGTTCCGGCAGTAGACGCTCTCGGTGGACCTCGATCTCGGCTTTCAGCTGTAACGCGGATGAACCTCCGTCTGCGTCATCGAACTTAATAAATATTCCCGCGCCGTACTCTCTCTCCCCTTTCCCATCAAATTTACCCTTGAGAAGTTTCCTTCGAACGCCCCATGAATGAAATTTTTTCTCTCCCCCTAAGAGAGACGAGCAGTAGCTCAAATAATGGGAGATGAAACGATTGATGGTTTTTTACACTTTTTCGGTCAGCGTGTAATTTTTTATTTTTGTTTGTTTTGCAACACGTTCAGGTGGATACAGAACTCCCTTCGCGAGTCGAGGTCCCGAAACTCGGCCGAGTTGTCGCACGTGACACGTCCCTGAAACGCAAATGAAATTTGGCAAACAGAGTAGTCCGCAGCATCCGATAACTCGCATTAGTACGATGAAACTCCTGGCTGGGAGTGCATGATTTTTTCTGGGTAAACGGAATAGTTGTTTCAATAGAGAAACGTTTCGCGAATTGTGTTGTTTGCTTCCTGTCGACTATTGTTGGCCGCTTTCACTGTCTGGACCGAACGAACCAGTTCCATTCGTTGCAAGAACGTCAAAGCTTCCCGAGTCGAAAAAGTAATTATGTTCGAATTTTTCTATTCGAAATTATTTTTCTAATCGAATAGAAAACTATTCGAACGAACTGAAGGTTCTTAAGGCCTAAAATATAATTTGAGATTTTTGTGGGGACTTACAGGTTCTGATTAGAGTTATATCAAATATTAAGATAACTCTACTAATTCTACTTTTTAGATCTAATAGACCTAAACTGGGGTATATTTAGGTTTAGAAGATTCAAATTATAGTTAAATTTTCGACTCGGGTTTTATCAGAAGATTGAATACATGCCTAATAGAAAACGACTCCATTTTAATTTTAAGATTTCGTTTAAAAAAGTCTTGTATATTCCATAAAATAAAAAAACATTCAGACTACTTTGTATAAAAAAAGGTACTCAAAAATCGCCTCAATTTTGAGCAGTCACATTGTTACAATAATAAATTACATAAAAATCGAATGAATTTACATATAATTTTTTTGTTCTAATCTTCTGGTTAGAAAGCGACGTTCTTTGAAAATCGCACTTCAACTCGCACTCAAAAAATCCTTCCAATTTCCCATACAATTTTTTTAACCCGGAACCTTGTGTCGCAGCATGAGCTTATTATTTGACCAACGCAAAAAGCGACTTCGCACTGGATTTACATACACATCCGCGAAATTAACATTCATAGTCATAGTTGTTCCCTGACCCATGCACGAGGCGATTGGACGTAATCCAGTTCAGTTTAGAACAAGATTATAGCGCTGCGTTATTATCCTATCATCGGGACGCGCCACTGCACGACACGCATACGTAAATAACACCTAATTCGTCCATAAATTTTCATCCCCCACCAAAAATTCCCCACTACACTTCAAGCTAATTCCGTCTTATAATTACCTTATATTGCCACGTCGTTTCCTTTCAAAGTTCATATCTCCTATCAATACAATATGATAAAAGCAAATGGCAAACATTCATTTAAAACAAAAAATAGAAAAATATTTTCCATGTATTTGCACTTTCAATGAATACGAAGGTATTCTCGAAAATTTAATTAATTCGGATTAATTTCTTTTCAATTTTGCACCTAACATTTACTGGAAATGAATATTTCCCGAGCTCCGCGATTTCCATTTATTTAATGTTTCATTTTATAAATGAATTTTGCATAAAAACAAGGAAAGATGGCAAACGTGGATTATGACGGAAAGGCTTGATGTGAATTTACCATGAAAAGAATGTAATGCAGTCTACCCGTGACGTCGGCGAATCGGATTAGCCGGGAAGATTCTAAAGACAGAGCTGGTGTTACGTCCACCCCCGACAGTCCACCCCCTCTAATGTTCGCCCCTTCGCCACCCGTTTGCTTTCAGATGGACCTGATTTTTTTGCTGTGCCCGGCCCACGTCGAGCTAGCTCTTTCACAGGTAAAAAAAAAAAAAAGAAACAGACAACGCAAACCCCCGAGGAGACGAGAAGCCGAGGAAAAGCCTGCTCTCTCGCGGTTTTCTCAGACGAAGAGACGGAACACTAAACACGGTGCTTAAGTTGGTTTTTTATCTCTGAAGACTCGCGTGCGCAGAAACTCTCGTGAATACGTTCACTAAAATTGCTGCATCGCTCAAGGCGTGCGAGAAGCGGAGCTGAAAGAGGGACGGCGTCTCTGAAATTCGAGGCATAAATCGGATACCTTCCTGCGAATGGACTCTCTCTTTCCTATCCCTGAAGAAACAGCGCGCGTCCGTTCGCGGCCGACGAAAATCGCGAGACGATATAGAGTGTAAAATAATAGTGAAGTATTTATCCTCCACATCTTGGTCATCAAGTCAAATTTTAGCTCTCATATCGAGCTGCGGAAAGGGGTGTACATGTTTCTTTAGGTGACAGGGTTGTTTGCGTTGGGTGCGGTGTACATTTTGTTTGAAAATACCGGGCATAGCACGGAAAGCCTCCGCGAGTTTATTGATCTATTTCGGTTTGTTTGCCCTGGCTTAAACCCCTCTATTGGGAATATATTAAACAAAGAAATCATTTAACGATAAATATATGTATTGCTTGTGAGTAAAAAAAGGAGGCAGGGTAATCTCATTAGAATCGAAATCGTTCCTAGCTTAAACCTCGATATTTGTCATTCTTGATGTGACTAATCGTCAAGCTTCGTAATCTAGCTTACCTTGTACATAAATAAGTGTCCATATGATTCTTATTGATGACCAAAAACTAGTGGCTCACAGTTTGATTTATATAGAACCATTACATACAGCATTTAGCAAGAGGCAATTTTTTATATTATTTATTTATTTCTTAATGAAATAAGAAACAGTGTTACGTAATATAATAATAAATCGTGTAATTCAATGATGTTTTATATCACATAAATGTAGACCGTGTATGAACAAATCTGTGACTCATTATATGT
>SMSR01014625.1:7765-21479 GCA_019453355.1 Ceratina japonica | reverse complement strand
TAATGAAATAAGAAACAGTGTTACGTAATATAATAATAAATCGTGTAATTCAATGATGTTTTATATCACATAAATGTAGACCGTGTATGAACAAATCTGTGACTCATTATATGTATGTATTATACTCGTGAAGTATGTACTGGAATTATAAAAAAAAGATTCGCTCATTTCGTGTTCCAATTGATAATTATAAGAGTCTCGAGTTAGGAGTAATAATTGAAACGAAAATCGACGTTGATTTTCAACTAATGGGAAAAAGAATCGCTAATCAATCGTTGAAGGAAGACTATAGTACATCTGTGTACTATAGATCACTCACGGTTGACCTATAGATTATACTATAAAAAATTTGAATAATAGTTGTTCTCGTGCGATAAGGTAAAAAATTCTCAAGCCTACTTCTCGATATAAAGAATCTTGCTTAAGTGTGTTAGAATATTTTTACTGTAGACTCGTGGAGCTCGTTGTTAAATTCTGAAATAAATCTCTTACGCTCGATTTTGTCAACTTAGAATAGTACAGATTTGTATGTAGTTATTTATTTATTTATATTTATAAAGAGGTACATATGAGATATTGAGAATAAAAGAAATTACATTAAGGTTGTATGAGCCATAAAATTCTGTCATTCGAGAATTTAAGATGAGAATTTAAGATGTAATAACTTTTTTAATAGGTTCACCAAATTTCTAAAATTCTGTACAGTATTTTATTAATGCAATATCTAATGACTATTAAAATTTCATTGCTTTGTCATGGTTTTTATGTAAGGGTTCATACAACCTTAAATGGTAGCAATAAGTTAAAAATATTATTTCTAATTCAATGAAAAATAAATAAATATAAATGATAGGAATTATTTCTTATCCTTTATATTTGTCTAGTGAAATGAATTTCCAGATAAAACATTATACAAGGTGAAAATTTAATAAGAATTGTTTGCTTGAAATCTGTTAATTCGATATAAGAATAATTGATTGTTCAGTAGAAAGGCCTATTTTTCTGAGGCATCTCTGAATGTGACTCAATTAGTTATCTAATTAACGTAGGCGTACGGCGAAACGCTGAGCTTAATGACGCGCTTGTCGATCGACGAGCTCCTCGTTCGCATTAATTATGAATCCCTCGGATCCGTGAGCGTGTAAATGCGATCGGGAATGCGCGCGTGTCTCCGCACGCACATTCCCGCGCTGAGCTGCCAATAATTGTTCGGCGAACAGTGAGTTGTGGAGATAAACTCACAGACAGAAGTACCTCCGATGGATTCGTGAGCGCGGCGCATGCATCTGGCGTGGTTGGCAAGCAATCAGGTTTTTTGAGAACGAGGCATTGAATTATGAGGCAGTGAACCTCGCTTGACAAGCGTGACGAATATGTATTTTGGCCGACGTTTATTTGTAAGTGATGTTCCGAGGAAGTCGACGATGTGAAATTGTATTTTTTTTTACGTCCGCCATGTAAATATTCGAATAAATGTTGGACAATGAATTTCTCTTGGAGAATGTACGAGCACGGAGGAAAGTAGAATTTATTTCCTGTCTTAGGAACCTCTGGCTGACATAAACCTGGGGGAGGAGGAGCAGGTCTCGCGGCAAGAGGAAAAGTGGGACTCCGAGGAGTTTGAGTAACTAGTAAAATTAGGAAGGAGGATATCAAAGGAGTGGCAGGAATATTTGCGAACTTAAAAATCCATGAGAGGAGTTTAGCTGGTGATGAAGAGCAAAGAAATATTAAACGAAGAGGATCTATGTAATTGGCAGGAAGAGTTTCTCGGGATGAAAAAGTAGGGTAACTAGGAAACTTATCAGAAGTCGAGAACGAGTTTTAGTATAAATATTTATTCAAACGAAATATACATATAATACACGTGTATGTGAGGAACATTAATATTTGCTGCATCGCGGATAAAAAGAAGCGTCCTCGCGTAAAAAGCAATTTAAATAACTGTTCTATTTATTTATGATTTTCGATTTACAAACTTTGTTCTTCGTACGTGACGATATTATTTCCACGATTATTCGTGCACGTTGTTTCGCATCTCGTATTCCGAATTAATGATCACTGCATTGGATAATATGGAAAAAAGTATGAACAGAAATAATTTCCTCAAGTTTAGCGATGTTCGTGGAAAGAAATGTTTAATCTTTGTTCACGTTTCGCTGTTGTAGCTATGTGGGGTAGATAACACCCCGTTATGGTGAACAAGGGTTGATATGAAAATAGAAAGCCAACAAGCTCAAGTAGTTAATTATTTTGTGGAGCAGATCATCACGAATTCATTCAACGTCGAACTGCCCAGCATTAGTTTGAGTACTGCAACATAGGAATAACTTGATTTCATTGCTTCATCCATTTTCAATCCCTTTTTCGCTCTTTTTTTCCCTTTTACAGTTTCTGCAGTTTCCTTCGCATCGTCGATATTCGGGTCTCCTTTCAAGTGAAATCTTATACCGAACTCCATCTAAATTGGACGGAAGGACAAATGACAAGCACTGCTTCGTGATTTCCATTGAAATCGATTAATATATTTCAATACGCATAAGCCAAGTCCTATTCTTTGTCTGATAGGACTAGATTTATAATGATTGCTGTACGATTTTTTGCAATAAGAAGTTCGCTAGAAATCGGGTAAAATGGCAGTGAATGTGTTAAAAAATGCAGAACAGCAACTGAATGCATAATAAGAAAAAAGATAAAGAAATTTAAGAAACGTAGGGTTTCAGTTGTATTGGTGAGATTTCGCCTGGGAATACCTTCTTTTTATCGGGGATCAGTAGCTGCATTTTCTCGTCGAGATTCCAAAACGAAAACCCGGCGCGATCCACCGAACGTCGTAGATTCCCGCCAAATATCACTAATTCTTCGTTCGGTCTTAGATTATCATCGAATTCCTCCCTCGCCGGCGACCTCGCGCCCGCTTCACTTCTTCCTTTCCTCTTTTTCTCCTTTTTCACGGATTCCTGCGGGAAATCGTTACGTTCCGGTGGTATTTCACCCTCCAGCGTGTCGACCAGATCAACTCGAAAGATGAGAGGACACTCTCCTGTGTTCTGTATCTAGCAAAATATGTAAATAAAAAAAAAGACATTTTAAAATACATTTTAATCAATTTATGGTATGAACAATATTTTTATTTTATTAAAAATAATTTTATCTTATAAATAGTATTATATTTCTTATTATATGTTTATTGCTATATATTTATATTTATAATACTTATATAATAAGAATTTACTTTAAAATGATGACATAGTTTCGAGACATTACATTATATTATATACTTTATTATATGTTTATTGCTATATATTTTTATTTATAATACTTGTATAATAAGAATTTACTTTAAAATGATAACATAGTTTCAAGGAATGTGTTTCATTTCATGGAAAATGTACTCCTTTGAAATTGAAACTGGAGTAACGAAGATGACTCGCGACGGATGTTCTAGGAATTTCTTGAATTTTCGAAGATCGCTTTTCCCTTTAGTCTCTAAGTAACGCGGAAGTTAAGGACGACTCTGGCTCCGAACTGTAAAATTGCGAAATACGAGGAGCGAAGGAAGATTCGTTCAACTGACGGAATGACGTAAAACGGAAATAAAGGAGAACGAATAATTCGAAGAACGTGGATATTGAATAATTGACTGGAGAACCTACGCTGCAGGATTCTTCAGTAATCCGTGTTCCCATTGATTTCGATTAACGCGAGAGGATTATTTCTAGGCCGGGTTGTATAACACGCAATCACTGAGTTCAGGTGAGAACGCGTTCCATGCATGCTAACCGGATTTAGGCGAGATTTTGAACTTTCTCTATCGGATTAACAACAGAGATATTGTCTAAGTTTGTCGAATATGCAATTAAGATGTGCTGTGAAATAGACAATAATTTCTTACGTTTTTGTTCAATTATTAATTATGTTATTTCATTTAGTCTACAAATCTGTGAATTTTCATGCATTATAATAATAGAAATTTTAAAAAGCAATATTATAAAATAATAACAGAA
Source organism: Ceratina japonica (assembly GCA_019453355.1). Taxonomy (NCBI): domain Eukaryota; kingdom Metazoa; phylum Arthropoda; class Insecta; order Hymenoptera; family Apidae; genus Ceratina; species Ceratina japonica. Next base: position 17,472 of record SMSR01014625.1, on the reverse strand, counting down.
ATTATAAAAAGCAATATTATAATATAATAATAGAAATGATAAAAAGCAATATTATAATATAATAATAGAAATTATTAAATGCAATATAATTATTAATTCTCATGAAAATTGATATTCATTAAAATTTGATTCAATATTATAAAAATTGAAATTAGTTGCATAAATGAAACAGACTCATCCTTCGTATTAATCCTCATCAATATTAATTCAAATATTACTTACTACATTTATATATCATACTATAGAAGTTTAATTCATTAGAGTAATTGAATAGTACAATTGAATAGTATAACTGAATACGTATAGATCCTAATATTGGCGACGAAATTGAGAGCATTAGACAGAAGGAGACAGATGCACACAATGATCGAAAATCGGTCTTTGCGTAAGTTTATTCTCTCATGAATTGAGCTATAGTCAAGATTTGTCAAACGGAGCCATGGAACGCACTTAATCAACTCTGACCGATCTCAATTATGCATGCGACTTTTGCCAGTATATTTCCGCAGGAAAATTTATTCATCGAATTTCTACCAGAGGGACCGGCGGCGACTGATTCGCGATTTGCAATTTTTATCATCACTCGCACACCCCGTCTTCCTTCCTGGGTGCATCATCGATTGCGCGGGCACCGCTTCAAAGCATTCTAATCATCTGGCCGTCCTTTGGTTTCCCTCCTCCTTAAGCGACTGACATTGTTTGCGAGCGCGCGTGTCGCGAAACCGCGACAGGAAATTGTTTCGCCGGAAACCGTGGCTGCGGCTACTTTACGAACGGGCCGCAGCATCGCCGGAAGCGATCCCCCAGGACCGGGACCGTGCCGTGATGCAAATCACCAGCGTATAATCAGCTGGATTAGCGAAGGAAGGAGACGCGGCGGCGCGAATTTCGGCGAACAATTAAGCCTAATCTGAACTCGATTAGCGGATCGAGAATTAAATAGAGCGAAACGAGACGGGATTGGCAATCTAATTTATCTGTCCTATCCGTCAGAACAGGGATATACGGGAAGGGTTAATAATTGAATTTAATAAAAACAAAGTAGTAGAGATTTTCATTAAAAATAGCGTTTCATTAATTTCTGGGAGCAGTTTGCAGGGAACGGGTACGGGAATGAAAAAAGTTCGAGGAGAGGCGAGTATAGAACGTGTGGGCGTGTATGTAACAAATTTGCCCCGGAACTTCTTGCTCTCTGTTTTTCGCCAACGGCGCGTTAATAACCAATCTCGTTGGACAAGCATGTGTCGTTGACGCGGATTAATTCCTGGCCNATCCTCTCTTTCCTGAGCTTTATTAAAGAGAATTCTCTTGGGAAACTCTGATAACAGTTGGGACAATGAATTGAAGACCGAGGAGTTCGCAGCTACTATGGGAGGGAAAATACCGGATAAGTATAAGATCGAAAGGGATCTGATGAGAAGAGGCCGTGGCCCGGGAACTCATGAGATTATTCAGTGGCCGGATGACGTTTTGTATAGAGCCTGCAAGACTATTAAGAGGGACGTCGGCTTCGGAGGGACTGTTCCTCTTTTCAAACCCTCTTGGCCCTCCACCACTCCCGGACCAGGCGAATTTTTCCCTAATCATAATCTCTAGAACACAAAATTCTGAAAAGACTTCGAGGAAAATGATTTATAATAATTCAGGAGATTTATTCATTACTTAAATTAATAGAAATTGTGCACCATTTTACTTGAGAATCTTTGATAACAAATTTTTGTGTTCTGGTGTTAGTAAGGTGATAGTATTTGACTAACAGTATTGATGAAATTGTGCACTATTTTACTTGAGAATCTTTGATAGCACATTTTTGTGTTCTGGTGTTAGTAAGGTGATAGTATTCGACTAACAGTATTGATTGTTTTAGGATACACGAAGAATCCGTATCGGTACATCGACCGTAGAAGGCGGCGAGGCTCCTCCTGCGTTCCCACCTTCGAGTACGACGGCTTGCGACCCAGATTCCCGCCAATAACAACGAAAAGTTGGATTCTACCATGCAATTTGTACTAAACACTAAATACCATATGGAATTTCGATATACATGCATGCATGCACCTCTTGTAATTGTTCATAAACCGAAATCTCACCGCGAATTGAAGCGAAATTTTTAAATGCTATCAATTTTACTACTGTTCTTTCAATCGTTATCAAGTCATTTTTAAAAACTTTCTGAAGACGTCTTGAAAGTTTCGTGGAAATCGCGATGCAATAAAACTGGATGTAACATTTTTACGAGAGGGTGATCGATATCTGCTACTGTCGAGATGAAAAACAATTTCAAGAACACTTGTATTTGACAGCTGATTTAATTGGAATAAAAATCGAATCTATATAAAACAAATGTTTATCTCTTTCGTTTTGAAATTTTATTCAAGTTTAAGAATATTTCAGGAAGAGAGGACGCTCGAATCAGCCTGAACTTTTCGCGTCGGTATACAAGAATCCGTAAGGTCACCGAGAACTAATCTCACCTCGGTAATTAGTCTGAACTTCTCGTCGATCACCACGATTTAAGTAACATTATTCAATAATCGTATTTACAGTAAGAATTCGACTTACGGATATTTTTAATTCGACAGGTTTTTCATCGACGATTTTAAAACGAGCCACTCGAAACTGAGGCTTCAGAACATAAGATGGCACCACGCCACGCCCGGAGACTTTCACGGTCCACCTCGTCCTGCTCTTTTTGCTCGACACTTCAAAATACTCTTCATCCTTAAAAACATTTTATCGCCTTCTGCATTATGCAAGATATTATATATTTTGTACACGTATACTATATACAGTATTTCCATTTATTGTAGAGAATTGATTTATGTTTGAAATGAAGCTAATTCCAATGGAAAATCGATTTCAAAAAATAGATTTTTCCAAATCCGATCATTGCATCTCGAATGAACTCAGTAGCAGTCGAGACAGAAATTCGAAAATTTGCATTTTTAATCCACTAACCTCATCCCAATTATTCCTTCAAATTAAATCCGTTCCCATATTTTAATCCCACAATTAATTAATCATTTCCGAAGACATAACTTCTGAAGATATACTAAATACATGAACAATAAATAAACTATAGTTATTACAGGATTTCTATAAACGCACGTGATTTAAGAAAGTGTTCAGAATAGTAATAGAAATATTAAAATGTCTTGTGGAACGAAAACTAAATCTTTTAAGCTGTGCCGATGCGCGTGTCGTTGGCGATGTCAGTGCTTGGTTCCTCGCGAGAAAAAACCTCATCCGCCGTTCAACGTCGGTTCGAAACGCGACGTGGTCATCGGGTTACATCCGAAATTATACACAACGAGCACAGACACTCCAGTCGTGGGAACTTACGACCCACAGCCCATAAAAACCAAATGCATCGCCACAAAGTATTATAACACTCCTCAATTCTTTAGTAATCCTCTCTTTCCTGAGCTTTATTAAAGAGAATTCTCTTGGGAAACTCTGATAACAGTTGGGACAATGAATTGAAGACCGAGGAGTTCGCAGCTACTATGGGAGGGAAAATACCGGATAAGTATAAGATCGAAAGGGATCTGATGAGAAGAGGCCGTGGCCCGGGAACTCATGAGATTATTCAGTGGCCGGATGACGTTTTGTATAGAGCCTGCAAGACTATTAAGAGGGACGTCGGCTTCGGAGGGACTGTTCCTCTTTTCAAACCCTCTTGGCCCTCCACCACTCCCGGACCAGGCGAATTTTTCCCTAATCATAATCTCTAGAACACAAAATTCTGAAAAGACTTCGAGGAAAATGATTTATAATAAGTCAGGAGATTTATTCATTACTTAAATTAATAGAAATTGTGCACTATTTTACTTGAGAATCTTTGATAGCACATTTTTGTGTTCTAGTGTTAGTAAGGTGATAGTATTTGACTAACAGTATTGATGAAATTGTGCACTATTTTACTTGAGAATCTTTGATAACAAATTTTTGTGTTCTAGTATTAGTAAGGTGATAGTATTCGACTAACAGTATTGATTGTTTTAGGATACACGAAGAATCCGTTTCGGTACATCGACCGTAGAAGGCGGCGAGGCTCCTCCTGCGTTCCCACCTTCGAGTACGACGGCTTGCGACCCAGATTCCCGCCAATAACGACGAAAAGTTGGATTCTACCATGCAATTTGTACTAAACACTAAATACCAATATTTATAAAAAAAAAATAACGAGATTCACTGAAGGTTTAAATCATTTTTCTTCATAGATACGACGGGAGAGATCCCAGGACTCTGGACGCTGTGTTGAATAAAGTGACCGGGAAACGGGGGCCCTACGACCTGTTCACAGGTTCGTCTCGAATCGAAGGCAGGTCGAATGATTGTTTCACGTGGACGTGACGTACGTGTGAATTTTCGTCCAGGCCCGAGAGACGACAGCACGCTCAGAAGCTACCAAGCCACCGTGAAATTAGAAGATCGCGGGGACTGGCTTAAACCGTTGCCAAGCGAGCTCGACAAGCTATTGCACAAGTCGAACTATTTTAAAGGACGTTTTACCACCTGTCCGAGGTATTCTCATTAAATTTATGGCCGTCGGCTATCGTCAAACCCCCAACGTCGTTTGTAAATTAAACTCGGAGTACTCGAAAAAGTAAACAGAAATAAACGAGTTCGATTCAGGCGACGAGATTAGATTCCAATTTTTACAATTCATTGATAGAAAATTAAAAAGAGAATATTGCAACTTTCTAAATAGAAAATATTGACTTTTTGGTAGATTTCCGAAGATTTCGGGGATGAGAATCATGTTGAAAGATCTCGCGTTGTCATACAAAGACCCGAAGCTGCCTGGGCCTGGTCATTATGACCCGAAATCCCCAAGGAGGCCTACGAGTACGAAGAATTACCCTTTCGACATAAACGTCGAGTTCGTCAGGCCCCAACCGTCGTCAGTACTACAACCCGGACCAGGTAGGTATTCAATTAAGGACGTGCGGACCGTCGAAGGCAACGGATGGACCTTTGTCTTCAAGAGCAAGGCACCCCGTACGAAATTCATCGTCATTCCGACGTACAACGCTTTTTGACGTTTGTGTGATGTTCGATTATTATTAAAAGTCGAAACTTACGTTTTGTTCGCGTTCTTCGACTGGGCGATATGTGATTGGGAGCTTCAGGATTGAACCAGTTTCGATCGTCTTCCCGGGAGGCACGAAAAAAGGCCCGAAGGGATCTAACAGGCTCACGTTTACCTGCACACTTCTAATTGAACAAAGTAATTTAGTTCTTAATTACTCATATTTTATTCTGTTTTTTTTTATAATTAGTATTTTTGTTTTGTTTAATTATTCAAAGTGGATGTTTTTGATTCAACAATTCATTGCATCTTTAATTATTCTATGTTATGATACTGTTATTTATTAATTCTTTTGTTTATTTCTCTTTTAATTTGTCATAATATTAGTTTCAAAGTCTTCTAATATTTTATTTTTTAAATTTACCTATAGCAGAGTATTTTGACTGATACGTACTGATTAGAAATGTTCTTAACGAACAAGAACTTCTTGGTGGGAATGCCAATCGCGGTTGGCCCGAACGCAATTTCTTGCTCCTCATTCAGAAGCAAAATCTCTGGCCTGGTGATAGGACAGATTAGTTCTGCGAATAACATCTCGTCGTGTTTCGTTCCATTTTTCATTAACAGATCAATCGCACAGCTGATAAAAATTGTGGATACGCAGGGTTCAAATGTCTCTAGTAAACTCAATTCGCCTGCGAATTTATCCATTTCAGTGAATTCCTGCTTCTTATCAGGACTCTCTTTCTTCGCTCTTTCTCTTCGCTTCTTCTTTTTACCTTCTATTAAAAATACAATTATTTTTCTGATCGACTCAAAACTCTGAATTAATTATAATAAATAAGAAGACCTTTATCTGGTGATTTATCTTCTCTACCAGTTTTCTGTTCCTCTACGTTCATTTTCAATCGGAGACCTTCTTCAAAAACCATCCTCCTTGGTAGCCTCGGTTTAAACAGAAAATTGACTTCAATAATCTCGTTGTTAGACAAAACGCCAGATTGTGGCATGATCTTGACTCTGTCCGAGGAACTCTGGAACTCGAAACGTCCAGTGAACTCCTTATTCTGATTCTTCACTATTCCACAGCTGCAGTTAGGGTAGGAAGCAGCGTTGAATCCTCTCAAGTGTATACTAGCCTAAATCCATTAATTTTTGTTTTATTTTATTTTATTAAACGGTTTAGACAACCCTTTAATAATTTAATAATAATAAAAAATATGAAAAAGGATAATTTAAATCCTTTGGCTTATAACCACGAGTGAGACTCGTAGTCAAAAATTTGTGTTATAAGCAAAAAATACGAGTCTGACTCGTGGTATTTCAACGGGCGACCGTTCTTTCCTGTTTACTATAGACCGAGAAATCGGGAGACAGCGCGTAGGACAAGGGGTTAAACTTACCATTGAAAACGAACCACAGGGGGTGGGTGGAAATTTGATGATTTGCTCGCTCAGCTCGCAGAAAGCGTCGACGATGTAAGCGTAAATTTCGATTTTATTTTTTTCTTTCCTCCTATCGAGGCGACTGATCTCTTCTGTGATTTCTAAAGTATCTTCTTTATCCAAAAGCTCCTCTAATCATGAAATAATTATCTCTTGGAATTAATCAATTATTCAATTCAAGTCTGAGTTAATATTTTTTTGATTTATTACTTGAGTCTTTCTCCTCTATTATTGAATCATTTTCCGTATGATCGTCCACGTCGTTCTGATCGGCTTGACGATACACGGACGTCGGTGCTTTGAGATTTATAGGCAGCGGGGGTGGAAAACCTCGATTTCGCGGAACAATCGATAGAGTTTCCATCGAATTCTTTAGTTTATTGACTATTGTTTGCTTCTTGCTACTAGCGAGCTCAGCCACAGTCACTGCTTGTATAAAGAAACTGTCAAATAATTATAAAATATTATAATAATCTATATAATAGATATATAACAGATTATATATATATTATATTTTACATAACACTTTTATTTATTTGTAATTTAATTTTTTAATTCATCTTAGGAAATTTAATTCTACTCAAGNAAATAATTATAAAATATTATAATAATCTATGTAACAGATATATAAGAGAATATTATATTTTACACAATACTTTTATTCATTTGTAATTTAATTTCTTAATTCACCTTAGGAAATTTAATTCTACTCAACATAAAAATGAATTATTTGACAACCTTCGTTCACCAGACAACCCGTTCGCTCGAATATCATTCCCAGGTATGTCTGTTATACATGGAGAATATATCAGGTGGAGTTTAATCGACTCCCCAGGTAGAATCGTTCCGAAACCGTAATTTGGCTGAATTTCCACAGTCGGTGGCAAATTTAAAAAAGCGAATTCTTGAACTAATAGACTCTCATTAGTCAATGTTAACTCTTTGTAAACTGACTCGTGAGTGTAAACGAATCCCAAATCGACGTACCCTGGCTCTACGAATTAAATGAAATTCTATTAAGTAATATAATCAGAATTGCAATTAAGTTTAATTTGTAGAGGGATAATAATAATTCAATGAAGGTAGACAAGATTTAGTTTCTTTTATTCACTAACCCAGAACTAAACCGTTACACGTGGTCAGAGTAGCAAGAACTTTCACTACCAATGGCGGTGGTTTTGCTGACTCTTGAGACACAACTTGTACGTGAATTGGGAACTCCAAAATGTTTGATACTGAGTCATAGTATCTACAATTTAAGGAAACATAATATAACAGAAGACTTGACAAGTTTGAATTAATGAATACAATACAATAATAAATACAATAACATAATATATGTATATACAAAATAAATACAATAACATAATATAAATTCACAATAAAGTTGAATTTTATGATCATTTTTTTATATATTTTCAAATACCTTTTGGCGATGTGAACAATGTTCGCCTCTGGTATCAATCTCACTATAATTTTAGCTGGCACTTCAGTTTGCACAACTGTTGATTTAGGATAGACACATACTTGGTTTTCTAAGCACTTAGGTGTTTTTATTAAGACTTCTACGCTACATCGACCTAAACTTTCAAAAATAAAAAGATAAATAAAATAAAATAAAATAGAAAATAAAAGATAAAAAATATAATGAAAGAAATTTCTGAGAGTCTTTAATTAATTAATTTTTATTATCTGTTCTAAGTTGAACTTTTGTTAAGGGATGTACCTGTATTAATGATGTTAAATATTTGCTGACAAACGTCGGAGTCCATCATTACAATTCCTAAGTCGACACATGGTGGGTCTAAATGGATTTGATGCCCAACAACCTCCGCCCACATTGGTACACTCTGGTAAAAAATAATTAAAATATTAGACAATCCCCTTCAATAAATTTGCGTAAGAGATTGATAACAAACCTGTTCACCCAACATTTTATTGTCCATTAAAAAACGAATTTCCAACATTTCGTGGTGCACCCCTGTGTATCTAGGCCGGAAAGAAATAATCAAATTACATTTGAACTTCGGAGGGACTTCAATTTGGTAGAATTTTCCTGAGTCTTCGAGATTCGAAATGTACTTTCCATTGTTATCTGCATTTATTTCTTCGTTATCTTCACCTGTGAAATATCAAAGATTAATTCAGTTTTAATTATAATTAATCAGTTTTAATTAATTTGACACTGACTCGTGCTCCAAATTGATGATTCAATGCAATGTATCTCTGCCTGATCGAAGTGCCATAAAAAATAGTGATCCCACTCGTTCCTCTCCTCTATTACTATGGAAAACGATTTTCTACCCTCGTTAGAAATCGTTAGTACCCTTTGGTTGTACTTTAAGTCACTGTACTTCCAAATTTGTGCCGAAGGGAATCTAATAAAATTCTACAAAATGAACTATAACGTCTCTAAATAATTTATAATTATAATATAAATTAGACATTTTCAAGACTTTTAATTTTCAGAAAATGTTTTTTACCTGAGTTCTCTGGGTTCTAAGACAGGTATAGCACTCTGCGGAGTGCATCGGACGGGGACACGGAATTCATGGAAATTCTCAGTATCATCCTGATTCAAAGTTAGAAAAGCAATGTCCGCCGTCACTATCTCTTCATGAATCGGTGAAAATTTCACGTTGACCAACACGTGAAGCCCGGGTTTAACTCTCGCAGCATCCATGATGTCAATCTGCGTTTCCACTTAATTTATTATACTACCAATTATTGTATTAATTGATCTTGCAATTATTAAATGATAAAATAATTGGTAGAAACCTCGACGATTCCGGGTTCCCATACTTCCGTGTAAATTTTATGGAACCGCAGATACGCCCATTTCACGGTTTTATTTCTAATTATTAATTTACGCGAATACACTTTATTCACTTCGAAATCCTGAAATAAGGAATATTTTTCTTTATTATTTCTAAGAGTGTGAAGATATTTTTATTAAATATTTACGTCGAAAGTCACTGTGCTGGGTATTGCAAAAAAGCAAACATCTTCAGGGAATTCTTGTTCTATCGTAGATTTAGATTTTTTTATCACAAATCCCTCAAGATAATCTTTATCATTCTCTGTTTTCTCTTCAACACGTGGTTCGTCTTCACTGGATTTTAATTTTGAATCTTCTTCATCTTTTTTAATTTTCGGAAGGATTTCTTTAGATGCATCTTCGTCAATTTTTTCTTCAGGTATCAAATTTTCACTGCGAATTTCCTCAA
>SMSR01014624.1:0-10229 GCA_019453355.1 Ceratina japonica | reverse complement strand
GCGTTTTCTTGGAATTCGGGTAAGCTTCTACGCCGTTGCGCGACGGTAGTGAGAGCGAGAGTCGACGTACCATACGCTCGTTGGGTTATCGACGCGATAGTTCCCTTTATCGCTCTTTATTCAGTGTCGACGACACGCGGACATTGCCACGGTAGCAAACACAACGTAATGAGGGAACCGGTGATAAGAAATAAGAAGCGTCACACGTGATATATGTATCTACGTATGTCGCGGAAAAAAAACAGCTGGTGATTGTTCGCGTGCTACGCATTATATGAATCTGCTTCGTCGATTAAGTCGAGGGACGCGGTAGCGATCCGAAGGGAAGTTTGAGCGATTCGATTTACGCTATGGAACCAGAAGATAAGAAATGGAACAAAGAAACAGAATTTGTATCGTCTGTATTAATGAAGATAAGGAGAAAAATCGAGAGAACTGAAGAACGTGAGAAAGTAGACCGCGAATGTGATAAGAACGGAAATATTTACTCTTTCGAACATCTCGTAACCGATAAACATCGACTCGGCGAGAAGATAACGAGTGCCGACCTCGTGGATACAATAATCTCTGCGCAGTAGACTTTATCTAGGCTCTCCGACGCGAGACCGATACTCATACACGATACATATGTCCACGTATACTTACGTTGCCATATGTACCGTTCTAAATTCGGCCGTCGGTATATTTCTGGCGGTGTACGCTCGAGAGCACGTGGCGGAAAGCTGGACGAAACACGGAAGCGCTCGTAACAAGGAAACGCGTCGCATCGGAGGAAAGTTTATCGACTATCAGGCTCGATTCGTCACAGTCATTGCACCAATGACGAATTGACCACCTGTCCGTGGCCCGGGGATTAGTCATCGGTTAAAATTAGAAGTTTTTGTGTCGATCGAGTCGCAGCCAGCTTATCGAGCGTGTAATTCGAACGTCGATTCGCGATCGAGATCGGGAACTGGCTCGGTCTGTCATACGTTTGTCCCTATACGGAACTGCTGCACCGACGCGATCCCGATGACTCGATAACATCCGACAAGTGTCGCGCTTTTACTCCGCTTAATCTTTTCATCGTTTCCGCGTACGAAACCACAGATGGATTGAAATAACGCGAACGTGCATGCCCCCGAACCTTCCGATCTGTCGTCGATAGCGCCGGTAAACGTTTCGATTATACGTAATTATGGAAACCTGTGACCATCGTGCGAACGAGCAACGTGGTCTCGTTGCTCGGTATCAGATTCAGTCACGTTTCCGCTTGATCGTCGCACGCTCGCCAGCTAAGATGACATCGATGCAACACCATGAGGTCAGGCGAAACACGTGATCAGAGTGACGTAAGATATTCTAAAGATTGAATGGGGCAACTGTTATCTTTTTATCTCGACGAGACGGTGAACGATAAAACGAGGAAAAAGTTACACGGAAGCTCAGACATTCGGATTTAAATTGAGTAATAAATGAGCTTCGATAAAGACTCGAGAAAGTTACTTCACTACGATATCGTTCAACGCGTGGACACTTCCTTCAACGATTTTTATTCTATTTTATAATATAATACGTATTATACGTCGGTGACAGAGTTTGGCAATAAATATTGTTTAATAATAATGATTCCCGTTATACATATGTATATACCATAGAAAGTGTCCACGTAATTTTGAGTGGTAATGTAAATGCACTTGGAAGAACGATGACTTTAAATTCAAAGAGTTTCTCCGACTACATTTCGTTCTTCGACTTTCGATGTACGCCGATTAATTCGACGCACGAATCACGCGTCGAAAGGTTGACGTTAACATTTTAATTGCGACTTAATTATTCGGTAGCTTCACGTTTACAACAGGAATGCAACCGCAAGGGACTAGAAAAAAGAGGTCGTAAAACGTATTTCGTATAAACTCCGAGATGACGATATCGTCAATTTGTATTATTCAAGTATAAAAAATTGTTTATGTCGTTCTTTCGTCAGATCGTTCTTTCTCTCGCACATTTTGCAGACGTTTACGTCAGATGTGATGATCCCCGAATTTCGTTTTATCGTACAGCGTCCGAAGGCACGACGACGACAAGTGGTAAAGAAAGACACGTCGTTCGAATCAGTTATGATACAAGTTTATTGAATCACTGCATTCTCGCAAATCAACAATGACAGTGGGCCCTTGAGTTGCATCATTATCTTTTTCTCTTTTAATTAATCTTTTGAATCACGTATATCGTAAGGTACCAAAATTCCTCTCACGCCCGTGTGGCTCGTCTCACGTCTCTTTTTCGTTTCTCGTCAACAACGTAGCCGTCGACAGGATGATGGATCGTGACGTCAATAATCATAATAATATAATTAATGACAATAATCAATATAATAGCGATAATAGTAACAATAATAATGATAGTAATAATAATATACAATTATAACGAGATATGCTAACTATTGATAATAGTCAAAGAGATAACAAGTAAAATATACATATGATCGTTTTATTAAATTTTTCGCGAACGTATGGCCGTCGAAAAGTAGCGAAACCAATATGCATATACGTGTCTATAATCTTTTCCTCGTGTTCCGTTCCGGACGACATATGTACATACTATAATCTCTAATGCGTATTAGAAATTTTGCCTTTGATTCGTGATATGGCTCTCGTGTGACGCAAATGATTAATGATTAATGCGCGTAAGTTCGATTCGCCTCCCACAGATAACCATCTCTTTCTCCGACGATTATTTTACAATTAGTCTCTCCCACGCTTTCTTCCCTTTTCTCTCCCTCTCTCGTACACGCTCACTCATACACGCGTTCTAGGATTCTCGTTTATCAAATTTTAGAGCTCTTTCTCTCTCGTCCTCCTCTTCTCGATACTAATTAATCGATTCATATATTATGTATATAGTTGCAATACATATATACAATACATGTTTCCGTGACAGCGAACAGACTGCCGTAATACAATAGCTTTGAATTATTTATACGAACGATCTTCGTAACAAAAACCACCTCTGACCCGTTCATAATTATTATTCATAGAAATTTCATTGCAAACAACGTATGTATGTTTCGTTCCTAAGATGCCCGTCGGTCGTGATTCGTTTCTATCGTCCCGATCTCGCGCAGCATCGAATTACACCTCCCCCCCCCTCCGGTTCGATTTTGAAAAATGGGCGTCTTTGATTCTCTCGATCAGGACGAAAGCGACCTGCGACATCGTATTCGATTCTCACATTTTATCACGCAAGTATGATCGTGTTTCCCTATTTTCATCCTAACATTAGCCGTCGATTAAGTACTCGAGATGGTACGTGAAAGTGCTAGTATGTAGGTACAAAGAGGAAAATATATAATATATATGTATGTAATATATTATTAGCGCAGGATGAAAATAGCGAGTCTTTTCTTTGTTTGGAAAAATATGTGGCTTCGAAACGGTTTAATCAGCTTCGAACGTGCAACGCGTCGCGAAAAGGGGCGCGGAGCCAACAGGACTTTAGACAATTAAATCGTGACGATCGCGGCCTATGACGACGCCATTCCCTTTCTATTTTTCCTTGTTTTTTTTTTTATTTACAAATTCACCTAGATATACGTACAAGCTATGCCTGAGGCTAGAAAAATGCGATCGCTCGAGCGCAGGGAAGTCAATCCCCTTCATACATACCCCGGGTTGTTCCGAGATTTTCCGGGCCGACTTCCGTAGCAGCGCGTGAAAAAAATCGACGTGCGCACACGTTTCCGTGCGCGTACGCCGCGCAAAGACAATTTTGTTGTTCGTTTCGTTAAGATTAGATCTCCGAGGGAAGCGAGCCAAAAATGTATACAAGTATTTTTCCTTGTAAAAATCTTCGTTACCTCAATCGGCGGACGTCCGCCTGATTTACCCTAAGCTGCGTTAATTGCAAAAAATTGTTCACGACCACGAGCAAAATGCGTTGCGTCGTTAAAACGTACGCATGCCTATAAGTACGTACGAACGTTCCTTCGGGCTGACTCTCCGAAATCGCGCGTGCCCAAGAAAGAGACCTCGTGTTATCGTCGGACCGCTCCCCGCTCGTAAATAGACTCTATCTGATTCTTCCGCCATTTCCCGATAACAACAGCAAAGTTTCGTAAAGTATTAATTTTTTTTCTGACCAATTCAATTCTTACGTCCGATCGAAGTCTTTTCTTAATTAATTTACTTCGTCTCTATACTCCGCTAAACCACGCAATTAGGTTGCCGCTCGGAGATAAACAACGTTTTATCGTGGCTTCTCCGTCGCCACCGATTCCGAGGTCAATATTTCTACTTCTCCTTCCTCTTCTTCTTCTTGTGCGATTCTCAATCGAGAGAGAAAAAAATTCTGATCGCGTCGCCGCGACCGAAAATGTGACTCGTTCTCCGACTACTTAATGTTTATATAAAAATTGGAGGAAAGTGTACTTTTTTTTTTATATGTATGTACATTTTTCACGTGGAAGGCAAGGCTACACGAAAAAACTTCGCAAAACGAAGTGTGGATCTCCCAATAGGATCTCTTGCACGATATATATATATATATATTACAATTATATTTCTTGTTTTATATCGATATCCACATAACACCCATACAATTACATGGACACGTCGATAATACATGTGAATACATCTTAACATCGCTTTAATCGTACAACAACGTATGTAATTCCGTCCAACTCTGAAATTCGTAGAAATCGTAACAATTGTATAGAAACTCTAATTCCGCCTCGTTTATCCCCTCGCCCACGCTTCGCGCTCCGCCTATAACCCGATATCATCTTATACGAATCTACATCGAAACGTCGAAAGATTGGTAAACGTTTTGAAAAATACATAATATGTGTCTGCTCGAATCGTTCGCTTCGCGTTTTCCCCGTTGGAGAATTTCACCGGACAATGATAATTCGTTTTTCACGCTACTCTAGCTGCTCTATTATAGCTTCGTGTATAAAAGTCGTTCTGGTGTCCGCGCTCGTGCGATTCGATCGTCGAGATAGAATAACGGGAAAAGTGTAGAGAAATTCTCGTGTGTGCGCACCATGTTACAGGGCCCGGTCGTTCCGAGAGGCGACCGGCCCGTACAAATATTAATTATTATTATATTATTAAAATATTCCGTGTAAAAATAGGTATGATACAGGCTACGGTGTGCCCGGCGTGAGTCTGGGCACACCTCGCGAGAAAAAAACAAGCCGCTCTTCTCTTCTCTTCTCTTCTCTCTCGTCCATCGTCAGTGATCCCGGTTTCGTTTCGAAATGGAACCGCGTCGACAAATCACTCCGGAAGGATCCTAAATACAATTTCGACCGCGATTCCTCCCCACCAGTCTTTGTGCTCGGTCCTCGCGCCAAGATATTCGCAAAAATTCCCTCTCGTCCGTATCTTCGTCCGCGTTTCCCGTCCCGATACGAACATCGTGGTCCTATATGGTTTCCTTTCCGTTCACCAACCGTGGGACCAAGGAGTCGGATCGCTCCAAAGCCGTTTTCAGCGGTTCTTTCTTCGTGATTTAGTCTCAGGAGGCGGCGCGATCGCCGCCTCGTTCTCAGCGTTTTGATCCTTGTATTCGGTGACGACACGGGGCGTCTCGACGCTCCCGGGTCTCAGGTCACGTCCAGAACGAGTCCGTGAACCCAATCGTCGGCTGGCTGCTACGTCAGCAGCTTGAAGAACATCAGGGCTAGGGATATGTTGATGAACAGCACCAGCATCACGAGCTGCTGCTGGGAGAACCAGTCCTGAAAAATTATTAATAGTCAAACACCTGTTTCTACCACCAGCGTTTATAAATTCAATAGTTGCTGAAGATAATTTTAACGAGCTACAAGGCCATCGAGTGTACAAAAACTTCCTTTACTTCTTGCCACGAGAAATTTCTTCACTTTTACAAATTATTCAACTGCAATTGTCGAGGAAGAAAATTGTTAGTCGACGCGCGGGACTTGAGAGAATTAAAATCGTGATGTGCACCGGTGTAGTTACAGTGTGACCTAAAACGGCGTGTGCGGTATTTGAGGACTATTAAGTATGTACAACGTCTTGCAGCTTCTCTGTGGCGAAAGCCTTAGGAAATTCATAGCAACGGGAGTACTGACTAAATAATGCAATAACTTTATATTTTAGAAGACTCGTGATGCACGCCGCCGATGTTGTTTCAGCATAAACGATGTGAAATATAGAGAAAGCTGGAATTGCTTATAAATCGTGGAGTCCCACGTGTAGCCAACGACTGTTTGGCATAATAATTACGAAAAATATATAGACTTCGGTATGATGTGTTTACTATTAAGGAATGCAAACAAACGCGATACTTTGATTCATCGACTGCGTATCGCGTAGGAACATTTTCATTACCTTTTAATTTGATGATGCAGCCAGAGTAAACAGAAATTTATCGAAGAAAAGCATTACGTGTTACGTAGAGGCACGTGGAAAATCGATGCATTCCGAGAAAAAAAACATACGTAGTCGTTTGACGAGGTATCCTACGGGGTGTAACCAGTCCGGTGGCACTAGCCGTGAGAATTTACACGAACAAACGAGTCCAAAAAATAAGAATATTGATTTTTCGTTCGAAGTTCTCGCCCCGATCAAATCGATCGTAGAAATTCGTATATTATCGTCGCAGCGTTGCACACTCCTAATCTTATTTATGTTTCCGTTCGGATTTTTTCTACGATCCCATCTGTTCATTTAAAAGGCAGATTCATAATGGTTTTTTGTCCATTATCTTTACTACTCATGTTAATTATCTACTTTGGTATTCATGGGATATTTAGCCCGCGGGTATACCGGATATTTAAAACGACCGAATCGATTAAGCATCCGTAATCGCGTATCGATATACTACGTACACTCGTGTGCGACCTACTCTTGCAATCAACCGATAAGAAGCTGTGCGTTTTTGCGTCGCCAATTCGAGCGTGAGGTTCTGTCTCCCCTCTTTCGTTTTTTCCAAGGTCGTGTCAGCTTATTACGCGTTTATTCTACGTTCTACGCAACGCCGAGCCGAAGAACTCGTCGAGAATTTCTTTTTGTTTCGCTTATCTATGTTGAGTAGTCTCCTCGGTGACTAATGAGTACACAATGTGTAGGTACTTCCAATCACGTCGTTCCGATCCGTGAGAATCGACACTCGTTCGTTATTGAGAAATCGTGAAGGTCTAGTCACCGGCGAGAAGACGAAGCGGCGCCGGTTCAATTCAGATTTCGATACCGATTATACTTTATAAGATAACGCGATTGCTGGGAAAATAAGGGACGATGACTCGGATACTCACTTTAACCTGAGGACTGACCAAGTACAACAGAGGATTGGCCCTGAGCCTTTCGCTCTCGTCGATCTGCCTGCGGATCTCCTCTCTCCTCATGCTGCTCAGGACACTGACTTCCTCCCTTGACAGCGGTGCTGTCGCTGTCAATTGAATCGGTTGTGCCACATCCGGCAGTGATTTCTTTCGTTGAAGGGACACTGCCGCTGCGGGCATCGCCTGCACGAAGAAAGTAAATGGGAAGCAATGAGAGAAAGAGCTGCATCTCGAAAACTATCGATCACAGAGTATCTTATTACTGTCAGCAACGGGCAAAAGAAAAATCATAATCAACCCTTGTATAAATTTATATAAACAATCTTTTCGTACGAAGCGTGACGTAGTAGATTTTGTCTGGACACAAACGGTTCTCTTTTGCAATAAAAGTAAATATGCATGCAATTTAGTGATACGAGATTTCCTTTGTCCGTCAGTGATTATGTCTTGTGAATGAGTTTCGAACCGATAAGGACTTTGTAGACCGTCGCAAAAATCGTATCAGGAATTCAGCAATCAAGTGCTCCATTAAATTTATACGTATTATCAATGCTGATTCACGTGAATCGTCGATCATTGCTAATATTGGAACGTCGTTAATCTGATAATCGCGGCGATGTTAAACAATAAAATCAGCCTCGATTAGTAACGAGAAAAGTATGTATCGGCCTCAAGTCCGAAGATCGAGGGTTAAAGTTCGTCGGTTAAAATGTGTTTCAAGGTCGCAGAAGCGGATTTAATTTTTTTTTGGCGCGATGTCGAGCTCCGAGGGACGTTTACGTGTTCATTAGTTGCACATTTTGAAGAAGCGGGAGAAAACGGGGCGGCGAACAAGGGAGAAAGACAGGGAATCCTTGGACCGGTTCCAAAACGCGTAACCTCGACTCGTAATCGTACGTAATGATGATGCAAAGATCACGAATTCTAGCTCGCGTTCACGCGTTCCGTTAACCTTCGACACTAACTTCTTTTCATGGGAAATCGATAAAGAACCGGACACTGAAAAATTTTCGAACCATTATCACCGTTTTTTTTTTCGCCGATGTATCGGAACCCATAAATACCGCCTACAAATAAATACTGCCCACAGATAAAAATACCTTATCATTTTGACGAAGCACATTTGTCTACTGCGACGGACGATAAAAAATCGTTTCGAAATTTTGAACCGAATCAGTCGTGAGTAATGTCTGACGAAATAAGTATTTCGAATTCTATTCAACGTCTGTTAAAATGATATTCTACCCCGGTTGGTATCGAATTTAAGATTGAATCCGAAACGTTTGCTCAACGATTGCGAACGTAATCGTTGCAATAGGCGTAAAATTAGACTCTACGGCTGCCCCTCTTCGACGGTAATTGCCATCGATACGGTTTAATTAGCCCCGATCGCAATAACTCGTCTTATTTCGCTGTGAGTATCTACCGCTCCGGGTCATCGAGACCCTACCGCGAGGTTTCGAGGCTATTCCTCCGATACGTTGTAAACTACACCGATAATGTCGTACGATCTCCGAGGAGAAAAAGCCTGGCTTTCATTCCCGATGCACTCTCGAGCTCGGGACTCCCATCCCCGCCGATATCGAACTAATCGAACAATTTGCCTCGTAGCAGTTTCTTTATCTTTTTACGCGATTCGAGCCGAACAGCCGACGCTTCTCAAGCTCAACTATTTCTTTTACGTTCCGAGGCTCGAATTACCTATGAGACCGTGTACCTGTCAACGTACAACGCGAGGTCCGACTTTTTGCTACTTGGAAACTGAACAAGTCGTACGAATCGTTGATCTAGATAAGTGTTCGAAATAGGGCGGGTCAGGTCTTCGGGCTCGCTCAGAGGCTCCGAAACATTTTTTGCCCCTGTTCATACCTCCACAGGAGGCGCGACGATCCACGACTCCGAGGCCCTCCTGGCCATCAGAGCAGGGCTGCATAATAGCGCCTCTTCCTCTTCGGACTCGGGCTCGGACCACAACATCTTTCTCTCTTCGTGCGAAAACTTCTGTTTCTCGACGGTCGCGAGCACGTAGCTCAAAACTTCGTCTCTCTGACACCGGTCGATACCACCGCGTCCCTCTCAACGACTGTATTAGAACATTTCGTTCGCGTTTCTCAACGCTTCGACGACCCCCTTCGCGGTTTATCTTTCTCCAGATGCTCGTTCGTCGGTGTCTCAGGTTCGCGGCAGATGGAAAATGGAAAATTCGGACCCGCACGGCCTCCTGGTGAGGAAGCCAGGCCGCGGACTGAACGACTGAACGGCCCTGGCTCGTACGACCGAAATAGAGAGACACCCCACTATTTTCACGTCGAAATAGCATCGACGACGACGACGACGACGGCGACGAAGACGACGACGAGCATACACCGAGCATCGCAATGCTCAGGGCTTTGGACCGAATGCCAGAGCCTTGTCGATCCGATGCGGTGCTCGTTGATTTATGACAGCCTGTCGCCCGTATTCGCCTACCGAGCTTCATCTCGGATCTCGCGCATATTTTTCGCGTGATCCATCCTATCGGACGATAGGTATTGATCGGTATTTTTAGTCGAGCTCCCGACCGGATGTTGAGAGGACTTCTCCTGGCTGCGTAAAGAGATCTGTTTGCTTTTATTTCAGCATTGAACTTGGATGCGTAACGCGTCGTTTATTTTTGTCGAATTGATTCGTCCGCGGCCGTTGTTGGTAACGTAACGAACCGGCTTTTCGAATAACAATATTTGAAAATCCTCTTTTGCGGGCTATAAATTATTTAGTAAAAATAATTCTTTAGAATAAAACGTATATGGTATTAGTCAGGAAAATTTGTTTTAGATAGCAATTTTAATTTTACGACTGTAGTGCTTCCTGTTCCTCGTATTTGACGTGATTTGCACTGTTTCCACGTGTTTTCTGTATGTTAAATTTTTCTATGAATTAAATGGATTAACTTCGCACG